>JAOYSI010000163.1:0-17500 GCA_025775065.1 Hiodon alosoides | reverse complement strand
AGGTATATATAGCTAAACTAAGGTTACACAGTAATATGGATGTTTTCAATCCTATGTTGTTGTAAACACAGTTAATAGCTGTAGGTGCAGATTGGGCCCACTGATCAATACTGGTGTTTGGTAGGATTGCTGCATTTAATAGATTTAACATTAGAGCATCATATCAAGTTAACTTAAAGCACAGTTAAAAGTGGATGTTTTGTATTTACAGTGGCCTGTATAAAATAAATACAATTGTAATAATTTAAAGAGCAGACGTAGCTAGTAACTGATATATAAAGTGATGCATTTTGGTTGGATGCAGAACAATAATTATAAGAGGATCTTAATTTTCACACAACACAGTTTGGAACAATGATTTATGGAGCCTATTAATGCTGATGATATGGCAAATAAGATTAGGAGAAAAGGAACCACAGGTACAATCTGAAGAAATGGGTATTCAGTCGTGGAATGATAGAAGTCACACAGCCAGTGCAGTTCAAACTGACCAGTAGTAGAAGAGTAAGAAGGACGACAAGCAAAATGGGATACAAATTAACAATGCCGCTGGTGGGTCAGAATGATAACAGTGGTAAGTCAGAATTTTGCCACTGGTAGGTCAGAAGAATGCCAGTATTATGTCAGAATGGTTTCCTTTTATCACAAGCACCATGATGTTTCCCTTAGTAAAAATCCAGTCAGCTACTGCAATCAGTCATTGTTATTGGGTACCTGTTGGCCTAAAGGAATTAAGGAAAAAAGAACTATTAGCCTACCTGTGTATGTTTTAGTTGTGGGAAAGTGGCTATGTGTATACTTATTTTTCCTCTTTCAGCCTTACATTGTATTTACACTTATATTCCACAGGTAACCATCCAGGCATGTTAAGAGCAAGAGCTCATTCTGAGGGTGGAGAAAAGAAAGGTAGGGGGTGACCTACAGTGGTTCTTGGTTTTGAAAAGTTGTTCACAGAGAGTATAGCATACAGTATGCAAATTTTCAATGGCAGTTATTATTTTCTGCTTTTGCTTGCTCTGATATTATTATTTTTTCCATCCAGGGGAGATAAAACAAAAAAAAAAACGTTTGAGCAGATATTTAGTTTTTTTGCTCTCTTTTTCTCACATCACTTGGTTTGTAAATCACTCCTTTGCAGTAGCTTGCTACCTACAGTAAAGTAAATCTCCATCTTCCCCCCCTGCTGCATATGAGTCTCTTGTGTGCCATTTCTGTATCTAGCTTGGGCCTCTCAACCGACTGCACAAGTAAATCCTTCACAGCATGGTTCAGAAAAAACCAGGCAGGTGGGCAAGACTTTTGCAGATGATCTTTTCATCGGCAGCTAGCCCATGCGGGGTTATTGTGTGTGTGCATGCAACGTGATACAAATAAATATGAATATGTGACTATTCAGTGAATAATTACCAGTTTGATAAAGACAAAATGTACGAATAACTTATTCAAAAGAGACACTTGCTATTATGAGTCTCTTTTTTTTTTGACTGGTTAAAAGTGACATTAAACTGATAGTAAGGTGCTACCATTCGATGGCAGTTTCATGACTTCTGATATGGTGAAAAATGATTTGGACTATTTAAGACCCACATTATGTCATATTATGCAGTCTTAATGCCAGCTTGTTCCACAGTTACACGTTGTGAAATACATTTTATTTTTAGCAGACTTAACGAACACTGTTAAATTTTAAATCTCACCTAAATATCTGAATGCTTTGTGAAAGATGGATAAGTGGTTCCAGTCTAGTTCCAGTCTCTACAACAGATACTGCCCTTTGTATAACGAAGCGAGTGTTCAACCATCATTGCCCTCAGTGAAGTGGAAAACAAACAAGGGAAATTGACCTCTTATTAACAAGTATTATTTAATGTCCTGCATCCTTAATTCAGACGTTTGGATGTCTCGTGGGGATTCATTCAGAAACCCCAATTAAAACAAAGACAAAACTCCCAGAAGGGTATTTTAATTGTTGTTTATAAGTTTTTGGACTAATCAAACTGAATCATTCTTTTACATATAATTTGTCAATTTGTATCTTAATGGTTTTTATTATGATACACGTTCTTGTTTAATTTTTTATTCATTCATTTTTGCAAACAGTTGGGGGATAAGAATATACAAAAGTACACAATTACCATAATTAAAACAAATCTGAAACAATTAAATGCATCTCTAAAATATTAATTAAAAATTGAAGATATACCCTTGTTGGTTCCGGAAATGGCTTCCTTGAGTATGGCTGTGTAATAGGTGAGCTCCCTTAAGCCAACATATGAAACTCCGCCTGAACTCGAAAAACGAATATAAAACGAGAGAAAGGCTTGGTAATGCCATTTGTGGAAGAGTGGCTCCGGACTGAACTGTCGCTTGACACGAACCTTCAGATTCAACGAGCCCACAGAGCACTCCGAAACCGAAAGCTAGTCAGGCCCCGAGGTCAGTTGCTGTCAATTTTCTTCAGAACAATGTGAAAGTGTTGGTTTTGATAAAAGCACAGGAAAAGAAAACGATTAGACTCGGCAACAGATCTGCTTTTATCATGATTACAGCGGGGGAGTGCTGCAACAACGTAAAGAGTACGCAAATGTTAAGAAAATTCTGAAGGAAGAAGGTATCCATTTCCAGATACCTTTTAATAAAATGCACATTCACTGGGCCAATGGGGTGAAAACCTATAACAACGCAGAGGAGGCGATCAAAGATCTAAGTGGGAGAGGATTTGAGGTGGAAACCTCAGAAGTTCAAACTGGTGGCTCTTTACTCCTTGAAATACTCCAATCTTCAAAGATTGCAGCTTGGCATCATAGCGAAAGAGGTGGGATCTCTGAAACAAACAGACGGGCTAGAGAAAGGCTACAGGAATTCCAGCACGACTCAAGGGGAGAGTCGTAATGGGGGAAAGAATGAACAAGTTTATCATAAGTCAATCTATTATATGGATTTGCTAGATTCTATTTATGCTGTTATGGGTTAACTGAATTATTTGTTGGACTGTTGGCTTGAAGGGGACATTGCTGTATACCATACGGATCTAGTATGAGTAGAATAACCACTTGTGGGTTAAATCTCATAACTACACGGGGGCCCTTTCACTGGGAAAGGCTTTCCCCCTCTGAACGAAAGGGGTGTCGATCTATAATGAGGGCACCTCCTTCTGGAAGTCGACTTAAATTTCTAGCCAAGTGCAAAAGATCGAGAGTAATGACCAAAGTAAAAAAAAGAAAATATTCAAATCTGCTTTTTACAAGAAACTCAATTATCACAAAATGAGCATGAGAAATAGAAAATATTTGGATTCAGAAAAACCTATTACAGGAAATATAAGATAAACAGGGTTGATTTATTTTAGTAAAAGGGTCAATTGATTATAATTTGGTTACAATGGTAAATATTTACGTACCTCCTGATAGCATTAAACACTATTTCAAATACCTGTTTGATGTTATTGCTTTAGAAAGCAAGGGCATATGTATAGTTGGCGGAGATCTTAATGTGACACTGAACTATGATCTTGACACAACTATTAGAAAGATAAATAAGAAACATGATAAAATTTTTGAGCAATTGGGCTTTTTTGATGTTTGGTGGGACTTTCACCCTCTAAAAAAAGAATATAGTCACTTCTCAGCCACGCATTATGTCTACTCAAGAATATTTTTTTTTTATGCAAAAAGAGTACAGGGATAGAATTCAGGGTTTCCAAATAGGTGTGGGGGACAGGTCTGACCACAGTGCTATATATCTGACAGTTTTTCTAAATGGAAAAAGCAGAGATACACTTTGGAGAATGAATGTGGGAATACTAAATAACGAGTCCATAGTTGAACAAATTAAAACTGCTTTTCAGAGCTATCTAGAAGAAAATGATAATGGTGGAACTGATCCAGCCATACTGTGGGATGCTTTAAAGGCCGTAATACGAGGCAAATTGAAAGCAATTATGAGTAACCTTAGGAAAGCAATAACAATGCCACATCAGACATTTATTTCTGAATTAAGTAAAATGGAGCAAAAGTATAAAGAAAAGACAGATCAAGAAACACAACAGTTAAAAGAGGTACGAATTAAAATAAATTAAATTATTCATGAAATGAATAAATGAAATAAATGAAGATGAGGAGAAAAAAGCAAGATTCCTTAAACATTCTACTGTGATAAATACAGAAGACATCCAGAAAGCAATAGGAAAATTAAAAACAAAAAAGCAACCTGGTAGTGATGGGTTTCCACCAGAGTGGTATAAGAAGTTTGAAAAATAATTGTCCCCGCTTCTCCTCACTACCTTTAATTGGATTTTGAAAGAAAATACTATTCCTCCATCATGGAAAGAAGCAATAATCACTGTAATACCCAAAACGCAAAAAGAAAAGGAATTTTGTCAAAATTTCAGGCCAATATTTTTTTTAATTTCAACAATTATGAAAACATCAACAATAATTTAAGGAGAGACATTGAAAGATGATCTGCTTACCCAATGGACCTCACTGATAGGATAAATGCTGTTTAAATTAATATTTTAACCAGATTCCTGTATTTATTTCAGTCTCTCCCAGGGGAGATACCACAAATTCAGTTCATTAAATAGGATAAGCTTATATCTAGATTTATATGGGAGGGTAGAAGAACTAGGGTACGTTCCACCTCTCTCCAACTACCTAATGATAAAGGGGATATGGCATGTCCGAGTCTAAAAGAAAACTTTTATGTTGCATAGATACGTCTCCTTTTGTGCTGGTGTAATGCTGGCTATGTAGCCCGCTGGAAAGATATAGAAATAAACACCCAGAACTTCCTCGCCAGACTGAAGATCAGTTAGATCCGATAGCAACTTTCACTCTAGATACAAGGCACTCTGTCGTTAGGCAACTGAAGTTAGATAAAGGGCTTTGACTGTTAAAATTTGATTGCTTTGGTTGGAAAATTTACACCGGGAAAGATTGACAAGAGATTTAAACATTGGGTTTAACAGCAATGTGCAAAGTTATTCAGGAGGGTGAAATGAGAAACTTTCAAAACATAAAGGATATGTTTGAGAAATCAATATTGGTTCAGATATTTGCAGATGAGGGATTACTACATAAAGGAAAAAATAAAAAATAAGAAAGACGAAATACACCCCATCATCAGGGTCCAGGATCTTATAGTGTTGATGTTCCCAGAGCAATCTCAATCCTGTATTTTTGCTTGACTGAATCTAGACAATATACAACATTATATGTAAAGGCGAAATGGGAGAAAGAGCTAGGTGAGAAGATCCCAGATAAGATATGGTATGATATGTGACCAGACCACCACACAATCACTGAGGTGGAGAGAGTTTGCCTGGAAGAATCAGATCCGCTATTTCATAACCAGTGCTGGGCAAGTTACTTCCAAAATGTAATACATTACTAGTTACTGTCATTTGAGAGTAATTGTTATATTACAATATTACTGTCTCTGAATTGTAATGTTTTACACTACTTTTTCTTACTTTTGAGTTACTTTCACCAAAATAACCACAGAAGTATGGTGTGTTTGGAGCTCGTTTGAGCCCAACTGGGGGGGGGAGTCTCTGCCCGATTGGTTTGGAACTGAGAATCCGTTTTGGCGGCATTCTGAAAAGCTAAAATTTAGTTTATTGCAGCTCATTATACATCCAGTGGAGGGCAATGTGGTATAGCATAATGACTGTGAAGACCCCTAAGGCTACTAACGATTTAATATAATAGGCACAATGAAGGCTCATGGCACAATACAATAAGTAACTATCACTGTCAGAATCACAAAAGCAGACAAAGGATCAAAGTCTGGTAAATTATGATAGAGATACTGTAAATATTTTAGGTTGCTGTTTGTAATATCAACACGGTAGATAGCATTGTCATGGCCCAGTGACCTAATACTGAACCAGTCTTTATGGCAATGTTAGCTTACCTTGTCATTGCTGGTGTTGACGGGGATTTTGCTGAAAAGCTTTCTAAAAGCCGGCGATTCTACTGTTGATAGAGGCAGCATGTCTTCAACAACATACTCTGCTACTAGTCTCTTCACTTTTCGGGGATCAAGCAGCAAGGCCGACCGAGAGAAACTTAATTTCTGTTGCTTTGTCTTGCCCACGCTATCATCCTCAGCATTCTTTCTCTTCTCTGCACCTGCAGCTCTCTCGGTTAGCTTAGTGTTAGCGTGGCACCGGTCCAGGTGTTTCTTTAAGTTACTAGTGCTATTTCTCAATGTATACAGTTCCCTCGGTGTAGCACATAAATTGCACTTGACTATAATGTCGATTGGAGTATGTCCATCTCGCAAATGTAGAATCAGACTCTGCAGTCATCATCTCAACCATCGAATTCCGGCAATAGGAAATAACTTTACTCTTTTACGCACAGATTTTTTTTCTCTGGTGCCGAAATGTTTCGCGGTGTTGGTGAATTCTTTTTTTTTAAATGCGTTGTTAAAATGCGTTCTAACACGTGTTACTGACATTGTAACGGGTATAATATTACTGAGATTTTATTATTAATGCCCTACACAGCAAAAAGCAATACATTACTGTAATTGCATTACTTTTGTAACGTGTTACTCCCAACACTGTTCATTACACCCATAATTACAATTAGGAAACTGTGCAGTCAGCAGTCATGTTGGAGACTGCGGGGACATGGCGCCAAATCATACACATATCTTTTAGAGCTGCAAGAAATTACAGTCCTTCTGGGAAGATGTACATTCAGTTTTATGTGGGGTTTTGGGTTCTGGAATCCAAAAATTGTGTACTGTTCTATTCCTTGGAAACATAGGTCTGTATAAGATCAATATTTGGTCAAGATACTTCTTGCAGCTAGTAAAAAGACTATCACCAAGAACTTGCTTAAAGAGGGTATACCAAACTGTAAATACTGGTTGTCTATTATTGAAGGGATCCAAGGAATGGAAAGGCTTACATGTAGGTTAAAAATTAAAGAAAGACTCTTTGAAAGAAACTGGGGAAAGTGGCTACAATACAAAACCAATAAAGACATAAATAGTTGAGGAGACAACTCAAGTTTTCCCCTCCTCAGGCTCGGTTTACACTTATTATTATTAAATATTGTTTTATTTTACTTTTGTTTTACAGTGCTTTCTTTAACTCTATATGTTACTTCAGTTGCAGATGTTTCAATCGCATATGTTTCAATTGCTTTGCCTATATATGTGCTATATAATAAAGATCAAGTTACAAAAAAAAGAAAAGATATACCCTTGTTAAAATACTTAAGTTTGTTGATAACAGATTTATCATTACAAAGTAATAAAACCCAGGTTAATATAGCATTGACAAATTAAATGAAACAATGCTGAAAGTCATTCTTGTTGATATTTTTCCACACTTGTTTCCCTCTTGTGTCTCAAAGAACTCTTTGAGCATCACTGCATGTCTGGCAGACATTTCCAGACACCATCTGGGGCTGAACCTTCCCAGGGCAGAGCTTGTGTGTGTACCCCGCCAAACCCTCACCATTTCAGTTCTAGCGTGTGGATAGCCCAGATTGCTAGGAACCATGGCATCCATACCAAGCTCTCCTTCAAGAAGAATATTCAGTCAGTATAACCAGGCCTTTGTGGGTTCTTATTCGACCCGTTTATTACAAATGACCATTCTGACTAGGCACACGGTTGCTACTCTGGTATACATTAGTGATCTTGAAGTTTTCAAGTTGTGCAGCTGCAAGGCATATGCACAGCTGACTCGTACGAGCCTCCCCGATGGCATTCAACTTGGAAGCCACCTGGTTGTTCGACACACCCAGAGCAGAGCAAAGACACAGTCAGCATGTCAACCAAATGGTCACCCTCCTGGCTTTTTAAATATTCAGGTCCATCTGCTGTCAGTCTGCTGCTGGACTCTTATCTGCAGCTCAAAATGTAAAAAAACGAATTAGCTATATAAAAAATAAATGGGGGATTTAAAAAAAAAAAAAACTATGCATAGTTGATGCCACTGCTGTGTCCCCATAAGAAAACAAAGATTGTGGATATGTTGGAAAATGGATCAAAACCACTTTTAGTAGCTCCCATGAGACAGAACAAGATAAATAAAAACAAAACAATTTGTGTCCCATAGTTGCTTTTAAAAGTTGAGCCAACGTAAGTAACTTACTGGAAACAATGGCAATATCAGATTAATGAACAGAAACCCACACAATTTTAGTTTCTCTAGTTTTGGAAACAGCATCTGTTTCTGTTGTTTGAATTGCAATAAAACATGCACTACCAAACATAGACACAGTTTCTAAAAAACATTATTTTTTTTAACGTGGTTCTAGGAAATATTTCCAGTTTTTGCTTCCAAAGGAAAATAAAGGTGCGAGTTCCTGTATCGAAAAGGGAGTGAAAATAACATTTATCAGTCGTGTTAATGTGCACATCATATTACTTTAAGTTTAACACTTGAACTAATCCAATTGTAAATGCACAGTGTTTGTAATGTATGGTGACCTGTGCATAAATAGAGCCATTTAAGGGAAGATGTACATTCAGTTTTACGTGGGGTTTTGGGTTCTGGAATCCAAAAATTGTGTACTGTCCTATTCCTTGGAAAGGTAGGTCTGTATAAGATCAATTTTTGGTCAAGCTAGTCAAACATTTTTGGTCAAACATTTTCTTGCAGCTAGTAAAAAGACTATCACCCAGAACTTGCTTAAAGAGGGTATACCAAACTGTAAATAATGGTTGTCTATTATTGAAGACATCCAAGGAATGGAAAGGCTTACATGTAGGTTAAAAATAGGGCCATTTAAGTTAGACTGATACTGTACCTTTTAATATAAAACAAAGCAATTGCCTTTTTTTAAGCCTTGGAAAGCCCCTCTAATATTTTTTCACTGCAAGCCGCCACTGCACACAGTCGTGAGGTAGCGTACACTCAGGAAGGGATGCCAGTTCATCAGGAGAGCAGGAGACAAACACAGGGGTGTGAAGTGCAAAAATACATAAACTACCAAATGCATAGGGTACACCAAGGACAGGACGCCAATTCATGGCTCAGCTGGAGACAGACATACAGATATAGGGCGTGAGGCAGGGTAAGTTTAATGACAAAACTTATACCAGTGTTAACACAGCCATATAATTTACAAGTGTTTTATTTCTCTCCGGGTACCTTGCATTCATTAATATTTTAGAATGGTGTGTTGGCCTGTGTGAAATGTTTTTTTCGCCTTGGCTCAGTATAGAGCTTACTCTTCAGAACCTTTATCCCCAGGTCTATTGAAATGCCCCCTGGTAGATAAAAAAATCCTGACTAGGTTTTGGTGGAAATTTGCTGTTAAAGATGCCTGGATTAGTCCCAGTATCCTGCTATTTTCTGGTCCAATAGAAACCCATCTCCCAGCTTTAATATGTTTTTCATTGCTGAAAAGAGCAATTGATTCTGTTACTGCTGTCTTCAATCAGACACCTAACCGGGGCACATGACAAGGCTTTTGGGTATTCAAACTAAACATATTTTTACCCCTTAGTGCACTCCCCCTAGCACTCCCTGGGTGCTGGCACCCATGATCATAAAATTAGGAAATTATTAAATTTTTAACTCATTAAATTAAAAAGAAAAACTTGAAACATTATATTGTTTGCTTCAGTAGTAACACAGTACAGAAAATAAACTGATCAGAGTCTGCCGCTTTAGCAGCCCCCCACTGCAGTTTTACAGCCCACCAAGTCTTTATAGACTTTATGGACTTTTACTCAATGTGAATCATCAAACCCTTTATTTGAAACAATTGTGTATAGTTATTAAAATAAAACTGTAGATAAAAGTGTCAGTAATTTTATGCAGCCTATCCAAAGGTAACTCTAGCTCATGCCCCAACATTAGCAGTACTGCAAAACCCCTGTGGTACTATGCTGGGTCGCTCTGTAATGCAGGAGCGTTTGAAGGAGAGCAGTTTGAAATCCGCAGCCTTGAGCCAGATGTGCCCAGATACCATTCTTGAGGGTTTAGTTACAGCCACCGTTACCCTGTAGGTGATAGACAGCCGTGCAGATGTGCTTAATTCCCTTTATCCATGAGGAACTGTGGCCCATTATCAGTCTTAATGGCCTGAGGCAGCCCCCAGCAGGCGAAGATGGTGTCCAGGATGTTGATTTGGTCCTGGGAGGTGAAAGACCCCAGTGGGTAGACTTCAGGCCATTTGGAATGTAGGTCATAGATGACCATGAGCAGTGTTGGTGGTGGGGTATGCAATTAATTTCCCCACAGATATCCATCTGCAGGTGTTCCCAGGGTGTAGATGGCCAGGTCAGTGGCTGCAGGAGTGGTGAAGCTGACTGTCCCGTTTTAACATAACAGGTCCTCCTTGATCCGGGCGAAAGGCGGTATCTTATCAGGCACTCGGGTAGGCCAGCCGTTTGTGATATAGGATCGTAGGGCAGAAAGTATGTGGTCCTCCGCTGACACCTGCTGGAGCTCAAGAAGGGAAACTGTCATCTGGAGAGGAGTGTGCAGCCGCTGTATCAGGTCATCTTCCATGTCTGCTGGCTGGCCGGTCAGGTCAGGAGCGACGACGGCTCTGGAGAGAAGGTCAGCCACCACGTTTTCATGGCCTGGGGTGAACCGGAGCTTAAAGTTATGTTGTTGCAGGCAACCTGCCCACCTGTGCAGCCGGAGCGGTCTGTGCCCTGTGCCTGAGGTGGACATCAGGGCAGTGAGAGCCTTGTGGTCTGTGTGAAGTGTGAACACCCGGCCATAAAGGTACATGTGCCAAAGTTCACAAGCCCAGACACAAGCCAGCGCCTCCAGCTCTCCAATGGAGTACTGTCTGGTAGGGCTCAAAAGCAAAAAGAGGAAAAAGCAATAGGCCTTTCTGTTCCATTCTGGAGTTGGGAGAGGACCGCAACCAATGCTGAGGTAGCAGCATCACAGGTGACCAAGGTAGAACTCATAGGGTAAAAGTGTGCAAGGACGGTAGCCATGGTGAGCTGATGCTTAAGCAGACACACAGCCTCCCGACAGTACTCAGTCCAAGTCCAGGGAGTCTCCTTCTTAAGCAGCTGGTCGCAGGGGTGCTGTTGTGGGCTGTTGAGTACTGTAGCAAGAAGCAAAGATAGTATGCAGTCATTCCCAGGAAGGAGGCGAGCTGTTCACCACTCCGGAAAGTGGTGAATTGCCTCCACATTGGACGACAGAGACACCTTGGCCCCAGTGTCCAAGAGCAAGGGATGGCAGAGATATACAGCACAAGTCTTAAAGCCAGTGGGGTTGGAGCCAGTGGGCTTGGAGAACACAGTGTGAATTGTAGCTGGTGCCGGTGCTGTTGCTGGGGCAGAGCGACACCATCTAGCAAGTGGTTCAATTTGCCACAGTTCCTGCAAATTTTCCCCAAGGGCTGGGCAGTCAGGAGCTCTGGACTCGTGCCTATTGGACCCACAGCTCCCACAACGCTGTCTGGAACGAGCAGGAAGTTGTTAAGCTAGCTGGACAGGGAGATCCGAGGACGTGCCCTGTTGTATTAAGGCAGGCTGAATGTTCTGCACTGCAGGTTCTGTAGTTGCAGCCACGGAATGGGCCCCAGCTATTGTAGCAGTACAGGCAACAGCAGACTCACTTGGCAAGCTAATCGAATGGCGTTTGTCAAAGGTAAATCATCAGATTTGAGTAACAGTCTCTCACGCACCTGAGCGCAGGATGTTTTCTCAATAAGTAAGTCCCAAATAATTTTGTCGTATAGCGCTCCAAATTTACATGATATCGCTAAGTCCCGCAGTGCCACTGCGTATTGCATAATTGACTCACGTGGCCTCTGGCTCTGCTGTTAGAAGGTGAAACGGCGGAGAAACACGCTCTGTGCAGCAGAAAAATGCCCCTGAAGTGCAGCGACAGCCAATATGTCAGCCGGTTCCCAGGCAGTGCAGCAGCAGGGCGCACTTGTGGTCATCGCTCACATCATCCAGGCAGAGTGCAAGAATGTACGTTTAAAAAGACGAAAGCCAATGAGTCCAAGGAACAGGTGGCTCGCCAGAGAGAGCCAAGAAAACTGGCGGGGGTGAAAAACGTCAGCCATCCTCATCGCCAAATGTTACGTTGTGGAAGGAAACGACTCGAACTCCGTGTTCTTTCAAACAAACAACACACACGTTTTATTTTGTGGCTCACTCTAACATTGCAACCAACTGCCGTAAACCAGCAAACCACTTTCTTACGGCAACATCCAAAACGTTCACACCCTACGATAGTGCCACAAACACCCATAAAGAAAACTCCATGTGGTAGCAGTTATCTTCTAACAGTCTGTAAACTTCTTGAAAATCCGATAAATCATCATCGTTGTGCTTTGATAGTCCCAGCAGAGCAATGTTATGCTGAACAGAAGCTTCTGCGTAATTTCTTCTTACACCAGATATACTCAATATTATTTTAAAATGTAAGAATTGCCATTTGCTAAATCGACAGATTCTAAGCTTTCCTTTGATATACAGTATGTCGTATTTTCCATGAAGAAATGCGTTCAAATTTAACTGCATATTATAAAAACTAACCCATGCCTCATGATTTGTATATGTCAATTTACTACATATATTTTACCACAGGAGACAATGGTCAGGGGATGGTAAAAAGATAATGTACACAACAACATTTGAGGCCGAACTGTTGTGACAGTCCCCGCTGAGCAACAACAAGCACAAATACGTGAGCAAAACAAGTATTTATTATTATTACTACCTTGTTCATCATTTTGTAATGGCTAGTTCTTATTTGTCACGTACTTGCTTGAAACATTCTTTTGAAAAATGTACATTTCATGTATTTGCTTGCCATACTGCGCAATGATAAAAAAATATCACGTTGTTGTTTTGTTGTGCTGGTTTGAATCGTCGACATTTTAGGTAACTCAAGAATAGAAAAATGTTGAAATTTGTGTATATGTCTGTATATTGTCAATTTATTCAATACATTTCAACATTTTGGGGAATTTTTCCAAAGCACAAACAAATATCGGGAAGGGGGGGGTTGTTGAAAATAGCTGCATGTGTTACTAGCCTGCCACTTTTGCCAAATGTAGAAAATAGGTCATTGGTAACAATAATTGTTTTAATAATTGGAGAGGTTCTGAAATTATGTTGGATATATTTGGGGACAATTTGGATGGACACACCTAAATATTTAGTTATTATAGATAAATGCACCAAATAGTTACAAGATGTTGTCAACATGTTTGTGTATGTGTGTGTGGATTTTCAGGTTCCTAGGGGTTTCTGGCATGGATATGTTTTTGGTCATTCTCTTATAATATTCTTTTTAAAAAATGTCTACCAATGATAATCCAAACAGGTCATTATTAAGCACTGAAATGTTTTATATTGGTGCATTAAGGGGTTAAACAGCTTGTAGTAACATTAAACTGTACATTATACGGCACCAGAGCCTCACCAAGCACCAGGCCTACTTAGGTGTGTTAGGTACTCATGCAAGTTCCTGTCAAATCTACCTGTTCTTGTGGATGTGGTAGTTATTATTGATCAGTTTAATGCACATTTAGCTATAACTGGAACCAAATAAAAGCTTTTGACAACCCGCTAATTGCATTTAATAACAGTTTTTAATTAGTATTCATAGTATAAATTTAGTATTTAATAGCATTTCGATTTTATTTCTTCTTCTCAGAAAAATAACAGGCTATTAAATCCAATTATGTTAAGTGCGATTAGTGGGTTCCCAGAGTTTTTATTTGGTCTAAGCCAGTGTCTCTTAGTAACTCAAAATTAAATTCTTGTCAAGTCACGACTTGCATTTGACACCATAAATTAGACCTCATAATTACCCTCAGAATTTATATGAACAACTGTTTTCATGCAATCCATTTAGTGCTATCCAGTCATTTTCTTATCTCGTTAACACTTTGAAATGAGATTTGTAAGCATTTTATACTTCTAAAAAGAAAATGCTGCTAAATACTAGGGTGACCAGGTTTCCTGGGGTCAATATATAGGACGGGACAGGAGGGGGACAAATACTCATAGACACATCACTGACTAAAGTAGACAGTTGTACAGCATCAGCATCAGTGCATAATTTGTAACGAAAGAAGTGCCAGGGCGCAAAGAAAAAATCAATATCAATCAATAAAACAAGTTATTTTTAAAAAGTGCCTTTCACATATCACCAAG
Organism: Hiodon alosoides; assembly: GCA_025775065.1. Taxonomy (NCBI): domain Eukaryota; kingdom Metazoa; phylum Chordata; class Actinopteri; order Hiodontiformes; family Hiodontidae; genus Hiodon; species Hiodon alosoides. The sequence continues at coordinate 3,376 of JAOYSI010000163.1, read as the reverse complement.
ACAGTTTACATGTACTGTTATGTCCCTCCTATGGCTTGTTAGCAGAGTGGAACGCAATTGCCCGCACGTAAACACACTGGGGCAGGATATGGTGGGGATAGCACTAATGCACCACAAAGTACAACTCAGACAAAGTTATGAAAATAAAGGAAGTGTCCCAGGGGGGTTTTATTTACAGCACATAAAAATAAACAAGGGAACAAACTGCAGAGAAAGGTTTTCCAGGTTAAGTTAGGAGAAAAACCAGCGGTCTGTCAAAGTAAATGAGTAATAATAAGGGCTCTGATCTTCCCTACACCTTTTCCCAGCCTGTCACAAGCTAAACCCTATACAACTAACCTAGCGGATACAACAAACTAAGGGACAGCCGCTCACTTCTAACCTACTGTAGATAAGAGATTATTTACGGGGGCATGTAAACCCAAGGGTATCTTACCTAGCCGTTCTCCAATGACAAAGCACACCAAGCACACACAACATAACATTCCTCTCTCTTTCTCTAATGCACAATGAAGTGGTCTTTTCATACAAGTAGGGTTGATTAGGTGATTGGTGGGCCACACCCACCACATCAGCACTGACACATCACACCTGAGAGGAATACAAAGGGAGATAGACACACAGGAGCACAGCGCAAACCACCCTAGCATGCTACAAAGGGAAGAGGACGTAACAAGGACAATACAATATTTCCCAGGCCAGTGGCAACAGTGCGTGAGAGCGTGAGGCTTAGAGCGTGAACCCATCCTGTTCTGGCTGGCACTAGGAGCTATAATAATGAAATAATCCAGGAGAGGAGTGAGGGGAAAATCCAAAACATTGTATCCAGGGGAGGGGTGGGATCTCAAGTTAATTTGAAAAGTGAAACTTTGTGAGTGGTCATAGTAATTTATATCTATGGCAAACAAAGAGGGTGCAGGAAACAACACATGGACATGAATGTGGTCCAAACCCATCCCACCCCTCCAAAGGCAGAACCCAGTCAGCTAAAAATAAATACATTATTAAATTACATAAATACATACAAAACTCATTAGGTTTAAATGTATTCAGTTACTTACATTATAGGAAACTTTCATTACTGTTTCTCACCTCATACTGAACCCATGGTCATGTGTCCTCGTCACTGACTTCTCTAAAAGCTCCATTCTCAGTTTTCTTCCTCATTTATCTCTCTGGCTGGCTACCATTATCTGTACAAACTTAGTCCATTAGATATGGTTATTATAATCAGTTTTAAAATCTTTAACACACGGGGAACTTTTTCTGTTATATATATATATATATATTTAGTTTTTATAAATTAAGACATCATCATTAGCAATATATATTAATAGATATTATATAGATATTATCGAAAAAAATACATCAAATGTAAACAGATGGATTAGCTTTGAGATTGAGTATACTAGCTATCTAGCTTCAAATTTTTTTTGATTTTGAAATCATGCACTGCAGTTGCACAGGCAGGATGAGAATGAGAGTTGATTGGATAGATGAAAAGATTTGATATGACCGGTGATTATAAGCAGTGCCAGTACAAAGCACATTACTGCATAGAGAAACCACACTAGCTGCGCATAGAAATTTGAAATTTGAAATCCTATTGAAAAAATTGGACTGAAATATGGTAAAATTCAGCACTCCACTCTGACTTTTTATGGAAGTTGCAGTCTTCATGCCAACACTCGGCCCTGCATTCATTGTGCGTTCTTATGATGTGCTGTATAGATTGCAGGAGGAGGACAAAATGTAAATGGGTTTAGTCCCGGTAAACTGAAAGAGCTTCGGCTGTGAGTGGGTTTGAGCCCGGTTTGCTGAGAGAGCTTCAGCTGTGAGTGGGTCCAGTTCCAAGCTGACTTAGCTCATTAGCCAAGCAATGGGCTGGGAAATGGCCGATCTCCCTGTACATGCTATCACTGGAAGGCATCATGCGTAAACATGAAAATTCACAATTTTGTGACACAGTAAGTGAAATTAGCTACAGCTTGCTATTCTGGCAGCATGTATTAAATGCATTAACTCTTTAATTCTGATAAAATGGAAATGATAGCCATGAGCCAGAGCACTATGGTAAAGTACAATATTAATTTAAATCACTGCATCCAGATTTACTTATCAAAGAACTTGGTTTTAAATAGTTCCAGACCTCTCCTTTTGAAAAGCACTCTCTTTGTTATTTTTACGACACTGTCTGAGGACCATGTGCAGTGATGAATCCATCTTCTTACAGCCCCATTAAGCAGCACTTTTGATGTTGTTTGAATTTTAAGATGCATTATATGTACTTTGTATCAGATGATGTCTTTGTGAGGGGACCTAGAAAGGCATTATGCGTGAATGAAATTTATTGGATTAATGGATTTTTATAGAAAATCGAGGTATGTAGAAGAAGTATGTTAGTGGCCTGTCCCGTCGCAAAACACTTTTTGTGCTTTTGAACATGAATATGTAACATGTTCAAACTGATCATTTGTTAATATATGTGTGTGACACCTTTCTATCAGAACCAGCATTAACTTTTTCAGCAATTTGAGCTACAGTAGCTCATCCGATGGATCGGACCACACGGGCTTCGATTAGAGGCTAAAAAAATGCCCAGAAACAAATAATTTTTTCTGAAACTTGTCAGTCTATGCTTGCTCTGAGAAATGAAGGCTATCCCATGTCACACAACGCTGTGTGATACTCCCTTCACAGAACAGCGCAAACTGGCTCTAACCAGAATAGAAATAGGAGAGGGTGCACAATTGAGCAAGAGGACAAATACATGTGTCTAATTTGAGAAACAGAAGCCCCACAGATCCTCAACTGGCAGATTCATTAAATAGTACCCGCAAAATACCAGTCTCAACGTCAACAGTGAAGAGGTGATACTGGGATGCTGGCTTTCTAGGCAGGGTTGCAAAGAAAATGCCATATCTCAGACTAGCCAAGAAAAATTTAAAAAATAAAAAAAAATTAGATGGCCAAAAGACACTGACACTGGACAGAGAAAGATTGTTATGGACAGATGAGACGAGTTGAGACTGGTGTTTTGTGGGTACTACTTAATGAAGCTGTCACAGGACTGATGGTTGCTCATAATGGACCTCTGTACGCCTATGTAAATATTCCATGAATTCCAGTTACAATGGTAATTTATAACAATGTCTAAACTTTATTTCTGATCAATTTGATGTTATTTTAATGGACAAAGAATTTGCTTTTCTTTCAAAAACAAGGAAATTTCTAAGTGACCCCAAACTTTTGAACAGTAGTGTGTGTGTGTGTGTGTGTGTGTGTGTATATGTATATGGGTATCCGTGCGATGATCTCACACAGGACGATCCCGTACGAGAAGACATCCGCCTTGGGAATATAAATATACATCTCG
>JAOYSI010000162.1:2937-18557 GCA_025775065.1 Hiodon alosoides | reverse complement strand
CGACCTTCCATTCTTTTCCGACCCCTCCAACTTCCATTCTCCTCCTCTCTACCTTATATTCTCCTCCTCCTCTCTACCTTCCATTCTTCTCCTACTCCCCCAACTTCCAATCTCCTCCTCTCTACCTTCCATTCTCCTCCTCTCTACCTTCCATTCTCCTCCTCTCTACCTTCCATTCTCCTCCTTCACTCTACCTTCCATTCTTCTCCTACTCCCCCAACTTCCATTCTCCTCCTCTCTACCTTCTATTCTCCTCCTCCTCTCTACCTTCCATTCTTCTCCTACTCCCCCAACTTCCATTCTCCTCCTCTCTACCTTCTATTCTCCTCCTCCATTCTACCTTCCATTCTTCTCCTCCACTCTACCTTCTATTTTCCTCCTCCTCTCTACCTTCCATTCTTCTCCTACTCGCCTGACCTGAATTAAACACACTGCAGACCAAAGAGCTTTACTGGAGGATTAACGTGGACAGGCAAGCCAGAATAAGAGAGGTCAGTGCGGGATCAGTATGGCCAGCACCTTTGCCGACTGGGTCTTTGTCTTTTTGACCTTTGTGCTCCAGCTCTCAGGCCCCGTCAGAGTCGCTGTCAGACTACTTCCCTCAGCGGGAATCTAAGACATAAAACGGGGCTATTCATTACAGCCTGGCCCTTCATGCTTGTCGAAATCAGTTTCAGCTGTGGCCCACACCGTGTGTTCAAATGTGATTACAGCGTTGCGCAGTGTCCCTCGTGACCCTAGAGGTCAAAATAGCGCTCTGGCACTTGTGTTTCGTGGAATTAGATTTCATTTTCAGTTATAATGCACTGGATTTTCTTTTCTCTTTTTTTTCTAAGATTCTTAAGACAGGCTCAGATTTGGGGCAGTGTCCCTTCAGGTTTTCTTTGAATCCTTCATACTGTTTAACGTATAACACGATGTTTTTTCCTCCTCTCCCTGGCGCCTGCGGGTAGACACATCATCGGTGGCGATAGAGTCCCACAGAGCGAAATCATATCCGATTTGTCACGGAGAGAGAGGGCTGGACAGCGTGTGCGGGCGAGACCCAGAATGGGCGCTTTGGAAAATCGTCGGAAGAAAGAAAGATGGCGACAAACAAAGGGAAGGAGGCAATGGAGAAAAAAACGCTGGAAGAGGGCTCTGCGGGGACGGGGTGGAGAGAAGGACAGGAGGAGGCGTCTGGCTCCCAGATGGCAGAGGGAGAGATGGCACAAGGCTCCCAGTGTTGTGAAAAGCAAAAACCAAAAAGCGCTTTTTGGCATGACAACGGTTCCGCACATCCCATCGGCTGGCATCGCCTGGTTACAGTCTTTTCCTTTATTTGAGCAGAAATGGGCTGACTGTATAGCTCTGTGCCGTTTAGTCAATCATCTCGTACTCACAGTTAATCTAGCATGTGCAAACATTTAAAGCTCCCAGTGTGTGTATGTGTGTGAAAGTGTGAGTGAGTGAGTGTGTGAGAGTGAGAGTGAGAGTGAGAGTGAGAGTGTGTGTGTGTGTGTGTGTGTGTGTGTGAGAGTGTGTGAGTGTGTGTTTAAGCCCGCAGTTATAAAGCTCATTTATAAAAAGTTATGTGCTGGATCGGCTCATCCGGTTTGAGGTCAGTGGTCGAGATTGGTTTGTTCCTCGTTCCATATGTGTGACTGCGCCCTCCCCGCCCCCTGCTTGTTTGACTCGCCGCTGTTTAAGTGTTTGCCATGCACACTTTATCCTTGCTAACATGCTCACCGTTTCTGAGTTGCTCGGTTTTTCAGATCGGCGGAGAAATTATCCCGTTCGAGTAGGTGGCCCCAAGGGGTTTGCTCTTGCAAAAAAAGCTTTATTATAGAAATGAAACAAAAAGAGGGGCCAGCCAGCGCTACATGGATCTTCTGTCGGTTTTTTCCCCACTGAGACACACTGACACCCCACCACCTCGCTAAGTCCTATCCAGGTCATTCTAGGCAGGACCATACCATGCCCCCCTTTTACAGGCTGCTGGAAATAACGACAAAAACCACTGTTTATCCTTCTTCCAGGTCTACACATGAACAACAGGAATTCAAAGACAACGATAAAACAAACTGGGTCTCCAGACATGAATTAAATGGAAGATTGTAAAGGGTTTTTTTCTTCCTTTTTTTTCTTGGTCCACTCTGGCTGAAATAAGTAATCTTTCTAGCACACTTGATGCCATGACAGACTGTCAGCAGACAAAAGACCTCAGCTGGAGAACGTTCAAATTAATTTGGCGTGTTCTTCTGCCTCAGGGAAATTGGTTTTGAGGTGTTGGGTCTTACCTACCGCAAAAGAATATGCCTGCATCTTTCCTATTAGAAGATGCCTCAGTTGTTGCCGTTTTTGTTATAATTATAAGTGGAATATAACTTTCTGAAAATCGGAATGAGAGATAAATTTGTCTGCAGAAAGGGCTTTATCAATAATACACCATACCAAAGAAGTTTGTCGATATTTAGATGTATTTAGCAAAAAGGCACTGATACAAAAAATTACTATTTTTATTTAAAAATGCAACACTAAATTCAAAATTCAAAATTCTCTAGATACTTTTCTTTCTGCGAACGAGTGTGTTGAAGTTGTGCTGCCCTCTGGTGGTCATTTTCAGGTAGGTGAGTCCAGGTGCTCCTGCTGGGGAGGCAGTGAGGAAAATGATTTACTAAATCACAAGCCTCAATCATATTTATTTTTCACGTAGAAATGCAGAACAATTTCAGTAATGACTGGAATGAGGCAAGGAGGACACAAATGGATGAGAAAGGTCAGGTGTTTAATCAGTCTGAAGTATGCAGATTCAGATCTGTGCGTCTGCTGTCTCTCTCGCATGCCTTGTCCCGCCAATGCTGCTCCTGACAGACGACTTCACTTTTCCCCCGAGGGGAAAACCAACTAGTCAGTCACAGCAATCACCTCCAGACGGGAAAAAAAACCTTGCTGCGTCTCAGAACTGTCGGAAGACGTTTGGCAATTCCATGGGTGTCAATCGCAAGGGAAAGTGTTTGCATGCTTCTGGAGGCAGTCTCTCTCTCTCTGCCTTCGGGGGGTCTCCCTGGTGCACCCTAATCAATCATAAACGTAAGTGATTTTATCCTGGGCATACACAACACGGCTCACATTTGCATTATTTATTATTTGCACCAGCTTCAGTTTTTTTCAAATAAGACCAGAGAAAAAAAAAATGTTGTTTTAATGTTTAAAACAATTAAGTCATAAACATGATGCCTGTGGGGTAGGATTGTAAAACGCAGCCAGGCCCTGCAGTGAAAACCAAACCATCCTCATTCTGTGTAGGTTGACTAATTCTACACCCACTGAACACCATGATTCAATTGACAATTTACACCAATTTGTTTCAAAACAATAAATCTGTTTAAAATTTTTCCAAAATAATATATTTTCAGCTACAGAACAATTACAATTATTAGTTTTTCAGAACATCAGGGAGATTCTTCAAGCTAAATTGGGTTGGACTCCATCCAGCCTATGCGCTCAGCAGCTAAAAGCAATTGCTGGCGGCAGGCCAAGTAGCCCATTAGATATTTAAAACAGGAAAGTCGTCGATACTTTGGCGCACATTAAAGACATCGACCCAGAAGATGCACTGGACTCTTTGGCTCTCCCGCCACAACCGCCCATGTGATCCTGAAACAAAAACCGCTCTCTTACGCGTGGCACAAGTGTGGAGAAAGAGCCACCTCAAAGCAAACCCTTCCGTCCCCTTCAGTGTACGTCAGGACCGAGTGCAGATTAACCAACAAAGGCCGGGTCCAAACAGAAACAGTCTCATCCCCGTGCTCTTTGCACTGCGAGCGAATGAACGCTGAGTGCTGAACACAAAAAGCTGTGTATTCCGTAAGAGAGCAGTGAATGGATAAGAGCGGGCCTCTTTGGGTGCCATTTGAGGGGAAGGCAGTGCTGAAGGAGCCACTGTTACGGACCGTCCTGTTGTGGCTTGTGTGTGGACTATAAGCACACAAGATTAGCCACCTGGACAAGGCCCTGGATGTCTGTTGTCACACCTTGTTGTTGTCTCTCAGTTGACACACCTACCTTCAGCAGTTAAGGCCTGCTCTGTTGCCCTATTTAAGGAGCCAGCCCACATGTCTGTGATATGCATGCTTCAGAGTTAACAGGCATCCCTCTGGCATCAGTCCTACCCAATATAACCAAGAGACCCCCGCCCCCCCATTGAAGAAGAAGCACTCTCAATCTGCAATAGTGTCGTCACTATCTAAAATATAAAAGTCTACAACGAACACCCAGTCTTCCACTGTAAGAATAGTTCAACACCTTTAGAGAGTGTATTCTTTTTATTTACTTTTTACTGATGCAATTATTTAATACATTTAAATAATATTTTGAATAGTATTTAAATGGTATTAAATAGTATTTAATACAAAACAATATGTTTTAATAAATTATTTAGAAAACACATTATATCCTGATACCTTGGAACTCTCTGTGTCGAGACTTGGCAATTGAACATGTATAATTTTATGTTAACGGATTTATTTTTGATTTTATAAGTAGCGGTTGTGATTCTTTCTTACATTGGCAAAATATACACCAGATTGATACTTAATCTGTTATTGAATATACTGCAAATTATTTTTTATAATAAATTAACAGTCCAACATTGCATTATAGACGAGCATTTTTTCACAGTTGTTATGCATTCTTTACAACTTGAATTAGACAAACACTTGTAGACCCCAAGAGGACTGGAGTTTGAGACCCCTGGTTTAAGGTCACCACTCGCTATGCGCCCTTCAATTCTCTAACAAAATGAGACCGAGGTAGAAAGGTTCCTTTCCCCCAAAGTGGAGACAAACTTTGAATTAATGCATCTTGGAAGCTTTCTGAAGACACTCGAAACGGGGCTCCCAGACTCCTGTCCCCTTGGGCTACAGTGTCTGCTGGCTTTCGTTTCACATCACCCCATATTTTATACGGGAGAAATGACAGAGTATCTCACCTGCCGTTTCCAGGTATAAAATAGTTTGCCAAATGTGAGGTAGACTGAAAACCACCAGACCCCGAGGACTGGTGTTCGATACCCCTAAAGAAAAACTTAAGTAGAACTGTATTCATACACCTGTAACACTGCTATTGGTTATACCTGTAACCTGGTGATTCTTTCCACCAAAACCCTCAAATGACTTTTGCGTCCACATTTTTTTGTTAAAGTATTAAGAACACCCTCTCAAAAAGAACAACCCTAAAAGCTTTGCTTGACGTATCAACGCGAGGACAGTAAATTTGAGAAACAAAAAAAACAAGGACTCTGGCTTCCTGTGTTATACAATAACGCTGGCACTGTACAGACAAAGGTCGCTCCCGGTTGCTTATTCTCAACCCCGCGTGGCGCACAGCAAGCCCCAGCTGTCTGCAGGAACACACAGCAGCCTGGCGTTCGTTCTCCATTCCACGTTTCTCCACCACCTGTGGGTTCTACAGAGGGCCCAGTTACCGGTTCATGTGTGTTCCTTCAGATCATTTCTTAATATTCCCACGCCGATAATCGATCCTATGTGACTGGCTAAGAAGGGGTTAAACAGGTGTCGGGGGGGTGGGGGTCAAAGGTTTGGGTGAAATGTGATATGGAGAATAACCAAGGCACTGAAGTAACATCTCTCTTTTCTTATCGGTCTCATTTCATAGTACACAAGCAGGCTGGAACTGGTCGGACACCGCCCCGCATATTTTTTGTTTTGGCAGAGGTCTGCACCGGTCTGCACCGGTAAGCCTGTCCGTCTCCTGACTTTAGATGGCGCTAGTCAGACATGGTCTCAGAGAAGGAACCCCGACTCCTTTGGGTCTGCTCCAACCTGTTCAGGATGAATTGGCTGGTGTCAATGAAGCGCTCCACACAGTTCACAAAGCAGGTTTCTGTCCGGGAGTCCAACTTGGGGCCAGGCTTTTCCATGCATTTCTCCTACACAAAAACAAAACATTGGACCTTGGTCACATTAAGGTGAAACCTGCTCCAGTATGACTTGTTTTTCAACTATTTTTCAAAAATGTAATGAGAATGATAACCCCTATAGTTAAAATAGTGAGCAACGGAGGTACAAACCACCCAATTTAAATTCACAATACAACGAATCAAAAGAGCCCCTGGACAGTGCCAAACATAACTCTTACGATAAGGACACAGTAGTTTCTCAACCGTCAACTGTAGTCGTGAGTTTAAAGATTTGGTTTATGTTAGAAGGGTTTACATATCGGTATTAATGTACTAAGGGGGGAGGGCTTAAAATATGTCACGAATATCGAAGTGACATATTTTATATGCGAGCTGAATTCGATAGGTGGAGGCGGCATGATTTTATATAAAAACGCAATCCCTATATTGAGATGGTATCTGCATAGCAATTTAAATTTAAACTATGCCAGTTAAGCACCGACTTACCCAACAGACTTCTGTCATCTGGTGAACAAGCTGCTGGAACCTTTGCTTTTGTGATTCAACTTCTATAAACTGCTGAAGCTGAGGGTCCGCTGCTACTCCTTGGTTATCCATTTGAAAACTGTTTTACCAGGATTGTGGACAACGAACCTAACCGTAAAACACGATCCCAGTCCGAAGTTTTCTGACCTTCGCGTGCCGTGATCAGTAGCCTTGGTTGCCTAGAGTGTTCACGGGAAGCGGAAATGAGATCTTAAACATGCGTCCGTAGCACAGGAAATACATTTTGTGGACTTGGATCTCGGTAAAAGTATTGTATCACGTGAAATAGAAATTGCAGATCGAGCAGAACCGTAAGATTGAAGCGCTTAACTGGTACACAAGGTACACAATTAATAGGTTTCATCAACTCCAGTTTGTAGAAATAATATAATATAGATTTATTTTTCTAGTTTGTGTGTATTTGTCATAATAGTTTGTTTTCTTGGAAAAACAAAACTACCTTTGTAACTGCTAATAATAATTAAAAACAATTATCTGAAATAGTCTTGTTATTTTAATGATTTATTTAAACATTTGTGGAACAGTCTGAACAAATAAATATTTACTCCGTAAAGAAATAATTAATCGATAGCATCTTAATAATTTATTTAAAATTTAGCATAGGAAATTAATATTCTAGTTGGAAGTCAAAATAATAGAAATGTAATGTTGGAAGTTGGTTCTTGTGGGTTTTCGAAACGAGAACCTCGTGAAAAGAATAAATGGAAGAGTTTAAGAGACCACTCGATCCCTGTTTCTTAAATCCGTATTTAATTACACTAGCCCCCCGCACACATATTAATCAACATAAAACGAGAAAATATCACAGCTGATAGTTGTATAGTTTAATCTAAAAACATATTAAAAACGTATACACAATTACTAATACACAAGTATTTTATTTATATCTAAAATACAAAGTCTACCAAATGTTATTGCTTATCTGGCTTGGCTTTCGAGTCACAAAGGAATTTTATTCACAATAATTTTAGATTCACATTACACGTGTCCTTTTAAGATCAGTGACTTGCATCAACAAGGTCATTGGGTGTTTAACTATCACCGGCAATAGTTGTTTTAGAAAACCACCATTGCAGGATGCCCTTCTGTTACACACAAAAAAGCAGGAAATGTTTCTGAAGTGGACTTCTGCATGTCCATGTTTTAACTCGTCTACTGAAGCTCATACAGCAGATCTTGAACGGCGACTGCCAGGTCCTGAAAATTTGGTCGCTCCTCTGGTTTCTAAAAGTGAATACAAGACACATAATGGGTTGGCATTAATCATTATTGTAATATATATATTTATATATATATATTTATATATATATATAAACTGAGTAACTGGTATTTATAAATCATTAGTACACACCTCATGCCAACAGCTCATCATTAGACAATAAATTTTTTCGTTGGCCAACTGGGGGCGATAGAGACGTAGGCCACCAGAGACGTTTGTAACTATCTCTGTATTACTTAAGCGCTCGTATGGCATTTTGCCCAGTGTGTAGATCTCCCACATCAGGACTCCTGGTGAGGTGACGAGAAAACCATCAACCATCAAATGCTGAAACCAATACATTTCCAACCACTCTGACTTAATGACTGTGCACTAGGGGACAAATGAAACGATCAAGACGAGGTAGCGGTGGTTGAAACTGACCGTAGGCCCAGATGTCAGACTTGCTGCTGAACTTGCAGTAAAGTAGGACCTCAGGAGGGGACCAGCGAACAGGAAATTTAGAACCTTCTGAACTAGTGTACTCATCATCCAGGACGTACCTGAACGGAGCAGGAGGGGAATATATAACATCCATGATGGCATGATGGGGGAAAAAAGCAAAAATAACTGGCGAGATTTTGAGTAAACTTTTTCCCAATTGTTCCCAATATTGTTAAACCTTCCAAGCTGTATTTCAGTTACGTGAAACATTCCCCCTCCCCCTAGAGTGCTCATGTATTTATGCTTGGAATAATTTTGTTGTCAACTTATTTTATGCTTAGGTTTAGAATATGATGTGTGAATTTTGTTGGTTAAGCATGTTTATTGATATGTTATCTCTTTGCAGCATTAGTAATTTACATGCTCTCAGTCATTGTTAATAGAGCAAGATAGATCCGTTTTGTATTGCACTTGAGAACCCTGAAACTACAGCACTTTTGTATGTCGCTCTGGATAATAACGTCTGCTAAATGTCTAAAATGTAATGTAAAAAATGTGATGAGATTAATGATGATTTTAACCTTGACAGTCCAAAGTCCGTAACTTTAACGCTCCCGTTCTGGTCCACCAAACAGTTCCTAGCAGCCTGAGAAAGAACCACAGACAGGGAAAAACACACCACTCAATTAAGCTTTAATGATGCTGAAACAATTAAGCAATTCAGTTGATTTATAAAAGCAGAGGTGGCCTCTTAATCGAAATCCATTATTTGGAGTCGATCCCAGTACATCTCTTTGGAGTAAAATCAACTTGATTCTCTCTGATATATATCGAATGGTATTTGAGAGGTGGCTCATAGGCTCTGTGGCCCATTGGGACCATGTTTGAGCACCCATTACCATCAGTCAGAACAGAGCATTTGGTATTGTTATTATAGTTACCAGGTCTCTGTGGATGTACTGCTGGGATTCGAGGTAGGCCATGCCCTCACTCACGTCCTTGCACATTTCAAGGAGCTGGACGGGGGATGGATACTTGACAGTGTCCCGGAGGTATTCGAGCAGGCATCCGTTGGAGAGAAACTCGGTCACAATGTAGATGGGCTTCTGCTTCGTGCAGACGCCGTACAGCTGGACGAGGTTCTCGTGACGAAGTCTCCTGGTTAATGCAAAAAACTGTCATGAGCACCCCTGATGTCCTCCGCTTCCCCTGAGCCGATGCCACTCAAGACATGTTGACCACTGCGGTCATGTGACTTCCAGCTCCCGCCATGCTTACATCATGACTTTGGCCTCGTCGATGAAATCGTCCTCCGACATTGAGCCTTCCTTGATCATTTTGATGGCCACGTCATGCTGTCCCTGCCACTTCCCGTACTTCACCACGCCAAACTGTCCGTTTCCAAGCTCTCTGATGAAGGTCAAGTGGTGTGGGTCGATTTCCCAGATACCTGCAGCCAAAAGCATAGACAGAACTATATTTTTTTACCAGGCATATTAATCAATCTCAGCGAAGGCGCCCCCTCGCCTCATTCCGGTGTCCTGACATACCAGTCATACCAGAGGTATTTTTCACTGTCAAATCATACTATCATTGCCTAATAAGAATATTCTGCAAAATAATTTTAGGTAGTCACAGACGCGAAGCAGAAACCCGCAGTAGGATTTTTCGATGTGGTATATGGATATAGGTATAATTTTGCGCTACAGTAGGAAAATTTGACAAGATAGGACAAATCGACAGAACACCGGAGTCCAGGCTTTTGTTGGATGTTTTAAGAGGTGGCATGGGAGACCAGGCGCACACTCACCATATCCCAGGCCAGCAGTGGAAGGTGCGTTTTTGGCCTTATTTGAAACTATGTGCTTCAGTCTGCTCACCATACCTGAGATGAAGAAACACACAAAAAGCAACAACTCACGAACACTGTCCTTATTTTATGTGTTTAAAAAGGCATTTGGCTAGGAACGTGGCGGTTGTTTAAGGGTGTTTACGATTCCATTTCAGACTGTTTTGTCAGCTTCAAAATGAACGTAGGGAGAACCCCCCCCTCCCCACACACACACACACACACACATTTTTCCCAAACCACTGAGAGCACCTGCAGCATTGTGTTGGTGGTAGGTGATCAGCTCGTCAATGCTGCTGTGGGGGTGCTTCTCTGCCAGGTAGAACTGGCCCTGCGGTGTGGTGCAAATGTTGTAGTGTCTGCAGCTGCCCACCGTGTCCCTTTGGAAAAGAGAAAAGTGCGGTTCTTAATTGATGTTGAGTCGCTTCACTCATTTGAGATTCCTTAAATCTGGTCGTGTGTGTGTGCAGTTTTAAAAAATTTTTTTTAAACAAGTCCACTGATCGCCGTTAAGAGCAGCCCCGGAACTCTGCATAGTCCCCTGAAAGGCCAGGAAGCGAATGCAGGTTTTGCATAGAGAGATTTACATCTCCCTTCCTCAGTTGGGTCGTGTTTCTACGCGCTTATTCGCGTTATTATTTTGGCACACTCTTGAGTTCTGTTTCAGTCTCGGCGTAATGATGTGTTCCATCTTCCGCTCTTAACTTACCCTCCCGCTTTCGTGAATAGGGAGACAGTGTATTTCCCAGCCTTGCTTGAGTCTCGTACTAGAAACCCGCCGTCTTTGTTCTGTGAAAACAGAACAACGGAAAGCGTTTCTACATCATACCTGGAACTGAACTGAACACATACAGCGAAAACCATCTGAAGATTGACCAACACAGTTTTTCAACCAACACACTCTGCTATCTGCATTGTTGTGGGGTCAAGAGCTCAAAATGCTCAGCAGTCATAAACTGTGTTAATTCCAGAATGAGACTGATTTGTGTATACAAACACATAGGCACCAAGTTGTTTGTATTTTTTTGCAGTTGAAAGTGATAAAGGGTCTGAATTGACATTGAATTTACAGTCTTGATAGATGTTGGCAGTGATGCTTCCTCCGGTGAGGAACCACTCACCTCTGCCTTTAATAGGTTCTCCGCCTGACTGCGGTTCATGTTTTTGCAATACCAGCTGCAGAGGAAGTAGAGGAACAGATTTTTTATTTTTTATTTCCAGTACCAGGGTCAAGTGTATCACATCACAGGAAGTTGCTGTCATGTGACAGGATTTTTCTACATAATCACAACATGAGATCACAGCGCAGCTACATTCAGGGGAATTTCGTTTTTTAAAAGTTTTTAAAAAGAATATCGTATCGATTAAATCTTTGTGCAAGAGCTAAAAAAAAAAAAAAAAAGATATGGATGTGAATATGCTGTTTATGAATTATAATACGTTTTTTGCACGTCCACTGAGTGCCATCCGTTCCATACTGCATTACAAAGCATTGTTGAGATTTCTGTGTAGCTTTTGACTGGATTTAGAAATGTGTTTTTTGTTTATACAGACTATGCAACTGTAGAGTTTACAGTTTAGTAAAACTTTATAAATAGAAATGTTTGAGTGCATCCTGCCAAAAAACAGAAAATAGTCCAGTTAACAAGTAACCACATGTTTCCCAAGTTTTCAAGTCTTGAGTACAGCCCACAAATACTGCCAACATGTTCCCCTTTCAAAGAGAAATCTGAACCATCACTAGTGGGTGATTTTCCTTTAAGAACCCCAGAATTCTGAGCAGTTATGCCACATCATGCAGGAAGGCTTGATGTCATGTGACCACAGTATTATAAAATGTGGTCGCATGACTGGTCTGCCTCTTTTTTCTTCAGACACCTATTTGAGCAGAGTGAGGTTGAGTACTCGCTTTGGAAGCATCTCTCCTATTTTTTGAATATATTAATTCTGTCACAAAAGCTATTATTTCTTGTTAACCCCTGCATTTTTATGACAGAAAAAGTTTTGTTGGTTTTGGAGTGAGTCCTGCTAGCTAGCCAGCACAGCATGTGCTTTGGAAACTGCGACTATCATTGCCCTATGTACCTATGTATCCAGATTTTTTGCAGGTGCTGTAGTCACCAAGGCAGCACCCGTCCATAGCTCCTGCTATCTCCCGGGCCAGCGAAGTAATATACCTCACAAGGTGGACCAATTTTGCCTTGCCCGATGGGGTTAGCCATTCAGCCACTGAAACTGCCCGATTGCCTGGACCAACTGGAAAAGGATGCCATGTACCTGAACATGCAATGCCTTCTCACTCAATCAAATTTCTTCTTTAGAAGGGTTTTTCCAGCTGGTTTCTTCTTAGCTCGCTCGGGGAGCTATTCAAAGACATAGTTCAGACAAAAGTTACCATCTGAGCCATCCATCCACATGACAGGTTCACGATGGTTCACAATCCCTTAGATTTTCCTTCCAAGGTCAAAGCTTAATTTTAAGGATTGTGTGTTCTGCCGTTCGGCCTCACGCTAGCTCCACATGTCTTCATGTGATTCTGGCCACCCTGAGGCTCAAGGGTATCAGGATCCTGAATTACCTGGACCAATGGATCTGCACATATGCTAAGTCCCCAGAACAGGAACAGTAACACGCACACAACTCGTTACCGAATACATCTCCAGACCTGGGCCTGGATTTGGGACAAGTGTGCTGAGACTGACCTCTGGGGCCGATACCACCGCCGCCTACTAAGATGAGTGTGCAGCTTAGTGTTATAATGCGCAATAGATTGGTTACACTTGCCCATTAGTGATGGTTCATATTTGGTATTATGAACTGGTATTATCTGTTATGCTAATTACCCAAAGTTCTCATCCATTCTCATTTGACTCATCTTACTCACTCGTATCTTTCGAGCCCGTTTCCAGCTTCAATAATGTAGTTACTGGGAATGTATCCCTCCTTGCTGGAGAAAGGAAAGGAAATGTGATCATTTGCAAAATAATTTTCTCCTTTACATACCCGAATTATGTTTAATAAATAAATTGAACAGTGACTTCCTGTCATACACGATTATGTAGCCTGATTATTTTTAGAGTTAAAGAGTCCCGGTTTCTTTTCCTGTAGTTTTTGTATTCGTTAGACTTCAGTTGTGAGACCAAACTACAGAATTACAGAACTATAGGATGACAGTTCTGTTGCCATGTGGTCGAGGCAGATACAGTTCTAGAGACCATTCGCCTTTTCACAGGGAGAAAGTTAATCCTCTCCTATCAGGCTACCCTTACCCATATTTGTCTCTGGCCCTCCACCAGTTGACATCCCCTTTGTCGAGGATGATGTACTCTTCGCCTCTCCTCAGCTCCATGTCCTGCTCGTTCAGGGGTGTGTAGTCGTACTCGGCAATAACAATCACTCCTAAGGAGGGGGGCTTTGGGAGTGGGGGCTGCAAAGGGAGGGAGAGGCAAGTGATGAGGGATGAGTCTCAATGTGCACCTCTACCATGTTTCGATTCACCCAAAAAGAATCTTAGCAACACTCCCAACATGAGTCTCTCGTTTCGATACACCGAAACAAAAATCTAAGCGACAAGGGACGAGTCTCAACATGCACCTCTACCTCGTTTCGACACACACAAAAAAATATCTTAGCGATTAAGCTCAAACAAATGAGCAACTAACCTCTTTAGGGGTCGGGGGTAAAGGCTTCCTGGACTTCCGCCGAGAGTTGTTACAGGAAAATCCTATTAAGAAGCGGGATCAAATTAAACATGAGTACACATCGATAATCAGATCACATGCATTACATTACAGCATGTACCTCTTTTAAAATTTTTCAACAGATTTGAGTTCCCCTCCTTCACCCTCAAGAGCATGGCTCAAAGCTGTATAAGGTTGTGCCACAAAGGTTGTGCCACAAAGGTTGTGCATCGTGCGGGTTGAAGAAAATAAAGTTTTCTTTGTGATGTTTGATGCTGACCCCCGTTCTTCGCTTCCAGCACGCAACAACCCATGGCCTGCTTGACTTCCTGCTGACAGCACAGCCATGTTCCGTCTGCCCAGAAGCAGGGGTGGTACTTCTGCGCCAGGTCCTTGTTGAACCGCACCACTGAAACCCAGGAACCCAGAGATGCACGTTTGCATTAAATTAGCAGCGGAGCACCTGTGTCATTGCGTCACAGCCCCTTCTTTCACCTGAGAGGAATTTGCATTTCAGCCTCTGGCTAAACCAAGAGTTAAGGGGTTTAAGAATGCATTCAACCATGCTATTCTTTTGGCCTGATATGAATAGACCAGGGTTATCAACGTTCACGTTTGTGGCTTACATTCTTTATTGGTACGGGGATAGCGGGTGTGTTCTTAAATTCAGAGCGATGTAAACAACGAGAAAAATCACTGACCATGCTTCAGCCTGCCTACCCACTGCCTCCGGACCTCGTCAGTCTTCGCAAAGATGTAGAGTGGCCCTTCATCGTAGATTATCTGTTTTGAATCGGGCAAAAGGTTGAAGTCATCTTTGACGCGCTTCTCGTGCTTCTCAGAAAGGAGAAGAACGTGTGGCTCTATCATCTTTCTTATGTAGTTTTATCAAAAGTTTCCCAACAGGAGCTTTTAAAAGCGGATACTCCCTGCAGTGGAGATACTGCCAATGATGGGGTCATCTTACAGGAAAATATTTTTATTGTTACACACAATTCGAAAAAGATCTAATAACTGCATTGAAATAAAAAGTCCCATCCATAACTTTGTTTCTGTTTTTCTCTATGTTGCCTGCTCTTCTATATGAGGGTAGATATTAAAAATAACCCAGATGCATCTGCTCTTGATCTGTGCAAAAAGGACAGTCAGTCAAAAGCTCAGAATCTGACCAGAGTGAAAAAATGTTCCCCAATGAAAGCCAGGGTGGAGAACATCTTATAATAATAATAATAATTTCACCACTGATATTATAGCACACATAATATTGTTTTTTCCAACTAAGACATTCTAGTTGACTACCCTGACCAGCCAGCTGTGAAATTCTAGATAATCGAGATTCACTTCTTACTTTTGCTTTCGATGTGGCTGGCACCACAATTGGGCACTTGCCCCCCTGACGACCCTTACCTGGAATGGGTATTGTCGCTCCACGGGTGCATTCTCCTCGGGATAAACCGTCTCCACACACTTGATTTTGTCCACCTCAACTATCCCTTTCAAACCTTTCTTCTTCTGCACGAGACAACAGGCATAACAGTAAATGGAAAGGCTTTGCCAAGGGTAAAGGAAGACAGAGGTGTCAAGCATTCTCCGGACCGTGTACATACCCCTTTCTCTACGTCATAATCGTAGTAAGAGATCTTGTCTGGACTCAGTGTGAACAGGCGTTCCTTATAGTTCAGGGGCGAAGTTTTCTTCTTCTGCTGGGAGCGCTTGATAAAAACGTCCTCCAGAATGTTATCTGACATTGTCCAGTTAGACCGGATCCTACCTAGACACAGAACATAGAGTGTCACTTCCCAGACAGACAAAGGTCCTACAGAGGTGCGTGTTGAGACTCATCCCTTGTGCCTAAGATATTTCTTAGGTGTATCGAAACGAGGTAGACGTGCGTGTTGAGACCCATCCCTTGTGCCTAAGATATTTCTTAGGTGTATCGAAACGAGGTAGACGTGCGTGTTGAGACCCATCCCTTGTGCC
>JAOYSI010000160.1:2981-18557 GCA_025775065.1 Hiodon alosoides | reverse complement strand
GAGAGAGAGAGAGAGAGAGAGAGAGAGAGAGAGAGAGAGAGAGAGAGAGAGAGAGAGAGAGAGAGTGGGAGAGAGAGGGAGAGAGATACAGAAACTGAAGAGAGATACAAAGGTCAACAAAGTAGCTTACTGCTATTCTGGATCGCCCCAAGAATTCAAATGGAGTTCCGAGTCAGTGTAGCTTTTTTAGTCATCTGTGCCCAGTATTACCTGTCTTTGTTGAGAGAAAGATTAACACACACAGGCAGGTCTAATTGCATATTAAGAACAGAATTTTGCAGATGATTTTTTTTTAAAAAGGAAGCCCTAACATCTCTGTTGTGCGAGCGTTCGCAATGTCAGGCAAACAAGCCCGGAGGACGGCTGCTTCCCTCCTCCAGATGACACCTAAATGAACAACCAAAGCAAGCTGCAGCCGTAGCCTTCGGCATCTGAAAAAATACACAACATTCATTCCAGTCAGTGACCACAGGGGACCTTGTTCCTGCTTAGCGGTGCTAAACCCTGGAACACAATGGTCTTCTGTACACTTCCTGCTGTCCAAAGGTGTATTATTAGGTCCACACGGTTTAACCTGGACCTTCACAGACAAGATGGATGCCAGCAAGGTTATTGACTACTCTTTTGGACTCCTTTTCCAGAATGAGGATCGAAGGGTGAGCCTTCACCTGAGGATGAAATTCTGCGTGTTTAATTGTGTAAGTTAAAGCGCGCGTGTGTGTGTGTGTGTGTGGGTGTGTGTATACGTGCATTCCGGCACGTGGGCAGGCATGCGTGCATGTGTGCGCGTTTGCGTTTAGAGGGGAGGGGTAATTTCCAATGTTTACGCAATGTACTTGTTCTTGACTTGACAAGTCATACTGACACATTCCCCTCAGAATTGCCACTCTCAGGAACACCCTGCACGGCCGCCTCGAAAGATCAAAATCGCCTATCAATTCTCGGCTGTACCATCTGCAGCGAACACTGTTTGCTGGAAAAACGCGTGAACGACCGGGGACACACATATCGCACCGGAGCTACACGTTTTTGTACATTTACATATGTGGATGCACATTAACGGTGGATTACGGAGCTGGAAATGCTTGCCAAAAACGGATATGACAGATAGTGTACAGTATTATGAATAATTAGGTGATTGTCATGTTTTTTTCTATTATTGTACAATGCCTGGCCAAAAAAACAGTCACACACTCTAGTATTTCGTTGGACCGCCTTTAGCTTTGATTACGACACGCATTCGCCGTGGCATCGTTTTGATAAGCTTACGTGTCACAACACTTAATGTCACAATATTTATTTCTGTTCCAGAGTTTTTTAGCCAAGATCTTGTATTGATGATGAGAGAGTCGGGCCGCTGCATAAAGTCTTCTCTAGCTCATCCCAAAGATCTCAATGGGGTTAAGGTCTGGAGTCTGTGGTGGCCAATCCATGTGTGAAAATGATGTCTCATGCTCCCTGAACCACTCTTACACAATTTGAGCCCGATGAATCGTGGCGTTGTCATCTTGGAATATGCCCGTGCCATCAGGGAAGAAAAAATCCATTGATGAAAAAAAACCTGGTCATTCAGTATACTCAGGCAGTCAGCTGACCTCATTTTTTGACCACATGACGTTGCTGAACCTAGGGCCTGATGGAATGCAGCAACCTCTTACCTATTTGCTTAGTTAAATCCAAGGGGGTGAGTTTTTTTTGGCCAGGCGGTGTATTTGTTAAAGTACTTTAATAGTGCCTTTTCTGCTACTGTCGTGGTTTCATCACTGCCGAGCAATGTTCTCAAGAGAAACAGACAAGCTGGTTCGGGTCAGAACACTGCAGAACCCAGACAGGAGGCAGATTCAGCAAGCTTTATAAACAGTCTGATCAGGTCCAGCTCTAGATGTCTAGATGTTGCAGTCTGCCTTTCTGCAGTGGCCGTGCTCCGGTTGAAGCAAGCGCTTTTTTATTCCGTTCACTTTGTGAAAAGTATACACCAGCTGGCTTCTTTTGAGTCTGCGACCGAGGAGAAGGCTGGGAAGGTGTCACCCCAACTCCAGTGTCTGCACGGCTGACAAAGGCCGTTTATCACTGCATGGGGTTGGTGACATCATGGCTGCCCCCTAGGTCCATCGTTTGTATGGAGGTTACAGCCATGGCGTCGGAGAGTCGCGTTGGAGTGACATTGTGCCTCCCACTGGGGCCGTGCAGCAGGTATTTGCCCCAGACGCGACTCAGCCATCGCCACTAACATGCTATCTCATAAATCATTTAATAGTCATCAGCCTTTGGACAGGTATATTTAAAACACGCCATGATTTGCTTGAACAGCAGTTAATGTCAGAGCCAGCTTTTCAAATTTATGAGCATATGCTCTAATTAAAAAAATCAATTAATTTCACTCAAAACTCCTTACAAATATTCCGTCAGGTCAAGAGGTCTGACTTTGTTCATTTTGTAGCTCGACAAATGGTAGTAATGGAAAGGAATTAATTTAGTCCACTAAGTCATTTCCCGCCTTCAATCCTGAAATCAAAATAAAGGCGTAAAAAAAAAAAAATACTGTCATGCTCCAGTAATCCAGATGGCTCTAGAACTGAAAATTATTATACTTTGTCAGTCGTCCGTCAACATCTGCCAACACAGGCCAATCTTGCAATAAAGATTAGAACAGATTCAGTTCTGAAACTCTTAAGCGTATATATATCTATATCTTATTGCCTTAGGAAAAAGAAAACGTTATTTCAATGTATTTTTTTATGTACATGTGGCACGCAGCCAGAGACTCACCCTCAGACAGCCCAGGAGAAACGCCTGGCTATGGGTGTGGTCGTGCGGCCTGGTTATTCATCTCCAGGCTTCTTGCCACAGTACGAATGTGAATATGACTCATTAAATCATGTATAATGGGAAACGGAACGTGTTTGTGTACACATTATTCCCACAGAAAAGTTTGCCATCGTAACACAGAGGATGTGCTGTTCCTTGTCCAAACAAACAGCCCATAATTACTGATACTGCCAGTACCGATGATGGTAGGGAAGGCTACAAAACTTTATAGCTTTGTCGTAATTCCCTGAGTAAAATAGATCCACTAAGGAAGTGGGCCTGCTAATCTCTGTTTGAGATCTTTGGAGCCTTTACAACAGGTTCACTCTCTCAGTCCTCGTTAATTCCGGAGAAAAAGCCTGGATGACTAAACTCTGACAAAGTGGGACAACGGAGTGGTGAGTAACAGAGCGCTGGCTAGAGCCTTCGGAAATGAAGGTCACACAGCGCCGTGTGTCGTGGGAAGCCAAGGCTCAGAAACCACTCTTTACCGCAGAAGCTTAGCGCTCAGAGAGTTTAGCAAGGACCCTTTTATTGAATATGATTATATCTTAAACCAGTTTGTTATATCTATAAAATGTGGCAATGCTGTTCTTCAAACTGGAAGAAATATATGTGGCATGCCGGTACGAAAACGGCTGAATACTGGAACACCGGGGGAGTCTTTATGTCATTTATTTACCAATAAATACATTTATTTACTTCCACCAGTGTATTGTAAAAACAAAACAACAAAAGGACACAAGCACAAAATACAATTCCCTTTTTAAGGGGCACCAAAGAACAGTGTTAAGCTTTTAAACTAAATAAAATTAACCTCCAAACCAAATTCAGCTACCGAGGAGACTTCCCAACCTGACTGGCTGGCCCTCTTTGCGGAGCAGTTTTGCACTTTCCCTCCTTTTCACAGCTGGATTTGGAGACAATTCAGGTCGAGTAATCAGGAGTGAAACAGCAGTGTCTCGAACCTGTAAACCCTGGTTATCCTGAAATGTTTGATGCAGTCCCTTCAATACGTTGCCATGAATTTACTGAGGCGTTCAAGGCAAAACACCCTGCATAGAACAAAATAAAGATTCCTTTATGCCTTAAAAACATTAAATTGACAACATAAAAGCTCTTGTGAAAGGAAAACTTACCAATTTGTCATCAAATTAAAAGGCCTGACATTGGAACGCGAAGGAGATGGAGAGAGAGGGTGTTTTCAAGCACGCATGCCAAATCCAACACTTAATGAACTTTTGTATTCTATTCTATAGTTGTCAAATTGTTATTCTACTAGTTTTTATATAATTGAAATTGTGCTGGCAAGGTTTTTTTTAAGACGATTCCCTTGCTGACTAGGGAGCTGGAGAAGCCCGTAGCAGACAAAGGTTTCTCTGAACCAAATGAACACTGTATTGAAAATTGTGTCTGGTGTTCTTCCTCATCTTCTGGAAGTTGGCTATCACTGCAACACTCTGCTGTCCAAATCCTAGGACTGGATCCTGCCCTTCACCTTATCTCTGACAAGCACATTTCCCACAAAGAAACTTCCTTCTCACCTCCGCGTATCAAACTTAGAAAGCAGAACTACAGCAAAGCTACTCTTTGTCCTCCTGTTCTTTTTTTTCTGAGCACCCAAGCGCCTTCCGGACGGTTCTCCACTTTCTCCTTTCATTCCACAAAGCTGGAGAGAGCTGCACTCTTTCGTCATTAGTGTTAGTCACTCCAGGAGGAGGAGCTTTGCAGAACTTCAGCAGAGGAAAGCTCTAAGAGCAGACACCAACGATAAATCACAGCTCTGACTGCTTGTGTGAAAAAAAAACAAAACAATCTTACTTCACCCTGGCGGGAACAAAAGTTCCAGTGGTGTGAACAAGGCCAGAATGCCACGCGTGTGAGATGATTAACCCTCACCAAGATGGACAGGAGCCACACTTCAACAGGGGGATGTATCAACCCTGAGTTCTCGTTTCTTGTTTCTTTATCGCTGGAAAGACAGTATGGAGAACTATTGGATTACAGCTCAACAGTTTTTCCTGTTTGTGTTAATGATTTAGAGTTTCATATAATCTGCTGTATCCCACTGGTGCGGTCTGATAGCTCGTGTTTATTATACAGTCCAGCTGGTTTTGGATCTATAGCTATCCGGCATTTAGCGTTATTTAATCAAACCAAAATGCAAATTCCTCTGCATCATTACTGGAGACCAGCGGCTTATTAATAGCCTTATTGATCTTTTACTTGAGTGATTCCTCTTAATTATTAGAATAATCTGAAGAAGAAAGTCTGACGATACAAGATTACAGACATCGTTTGTTCTTTCGGTAGATCGCGTTAGCTTCACGTTTGCCCATGATTTGTTTCTGGCCTGAAAGAAGCTGACACACAGGAGCTCTGGCCAAAACCTCCACAGGGCATGTCGGGTAGTCCATTATCGCAAGAGTACCCTGTTAGGGAAGCCACAAAGCCATGTATTATTCAAGGATTCCTCTTTTACTGGCTTCTTTAAAATCCAACATAACTGATGTGATCTGTTGTGGCTGGCTTCGTGGTGCGGGTTAAATCATTTTTATTAATCAGATTACTAATAGGTGATTCCACATCAAGGTCACCACTCTATGTGTATAGACAGGCTGTACTTCAACTAGTTGGTGGGAAATATAAAAAGGGAGTAAATGCATTACACACAATAAACCCTAAAGATTGAAGCCCCTCTTACCAGGCTTCGATGATAATTGGAAAGGGACTTTTTTTCAAACTAGCACTAATTTCAGTTCTTGAGGTTTCAGAAAGGCTTTTTTTTTTTTTGCTCTTGAAATCACACACAGAGAAAACATCCCGTTGTGGGAAGGATCAGGGATTTCTAAACCATATGCTAAATTGAATGAGCACCATGTGCTTACAAAACTGTATTGATGAATAAGGGCATAATCAATTTTATGATTATATAACAAGAGGATTCAAAATTATTTTTCTACCCTCGTTGAATACTGAGTTGTATTGAACTTTTTAATAAGCCTGCATGAACAACTGTTTTATTTGAAAAAAATATCAGCTTCTCCCTGAAAATATGTGCTGTTATTTCTAAGCCCAGGGAAAATCAAATAAACGGATATGGATCACTGGATTAGCCACGGCCCGGTGCTCTATACGCCCACCCAGGGTGACCTCCAACATCCCATAGTGCAATTTGATCGTGATGAACTCACAATGCCTGTCAATACCCTTCAAGCTCACGACACACGTGTGTGGCAGACATCACATGACATGATGACAACTTCATAGGCAGAGATTATTGAACTGCTGGGTTGAAAAACTACTGAAAGCCCACACTCATTTCATGCATGCATAAGTTTAATCATGAATCACAACATACATAAAGAGCAGTTTTTTTTCCTTCTTCATAGACCCTCATACTGCTGTAGATCCACGGTGATAGAAAATGAAGAAGAGCTTTTCAATTTTTATGTAAAAATGATTTAGTCCTCTAATTTAGAGTTACACCTTTACACCTGGACACATCTTTACAAACATCTTTACACTTCACATTTTTTGATGTCATTGCATCTCACAACATTACTGACACCTAGCACTGGTTGAAGCTGAAGCTGAATCTGAATTAAAGTATTTAGAGTGACAGGAGTTGACAGGAGACAAACTAAAGTTATCTTTACCCTACATAAAACTGATCACCGTGGGACATGCAAACGATGATTTTATGTGATATCTATTGGTCTGTTTATTGTCGAATAAGAGAGTGAATATGATCAGAAAAGACGGAAAACGCATATGGAGCCTTTATGTATCTTACCATAAAGAACTTAACCGAAAATTCATGCATTTGTAATCAAGGGGTAAGTTTAATACCTGAGTCAACTTGGTGCATTTAGCTTCCCTAGAAGCTCCAGCAGTTGTAGTACAGTCACGCTGTGTTGGAAGGCATCCGTGAGTCTTTGAGGTGTGCATCAGATCTGCATTCTGGAGGGCAGAGAGATTAGCAGAATACAATACCCTCCATGTGAGAACTTTCACACTGCGGATGTACCCCAGAACTAAAACAAAATGGTTTTCTTTTTTTTTATTTAAAATAATCTGACCCAGGTGTTATTTTAAATGGGAACAAAACTATGACGCCTCATTTGATTTAATTATCAGGCGGGGGAATGTAAAAAAAATCATTCACATCATGAATATTTTGCTCAAAACTGAATACAAATCAATCATAGTCTCAACAATTCACACAAATAAGGTGTTTTTGACCGCACAAATGTATGCTATCATACATTGACCGTGTGCTTTCAATATGACGCTTGGTTAGGTACGGTTACTGCAATAATAAATTCGGACCTTTGCCGGCCCACATGAACAGTAACATGATGTCATCAGCCTTGAACTCAGAGAGCCGTATCTAAGTCCTACTTCCCACGGTTCACATGTAAATGTTATTGGGTTCCAGTGATTGGCTTTCAACCGAACAGCGGCGCATTTAGACAATTAGCATTTACAAAAGACATTACGGCCCTATTGCCGCTCTTGTTTGTCATTAACATCAGTGCTGGGAACAAGATGCAGCGCTAATGTGAGTCGTTATTGGGTCACTCTCCCTGATTGGGAATGATTGCATTTTCTGCCTGCGTAAACAAGGAGAATATTGCATGTATGCTCCTGTGTGGCACCTCAGTTAATGTTTCCACTTAAACCAAACTGCACTGGAACACTGTTTGCATTTGTTTCCCGAGTTTTACCAGTTTCTTGCTGGAACATCGGGACCTCGTTTCTCCTCTGATGTTATTTTTAGGCAATTTAGCTTCAAGTAATTACACATAATTTCCCTTATGCATCAAATAGCTTGATTTACTTTGATGCGTCACACAGGTAAAAGCATACTGCTGTGTCTGGACTCGGTATATCGGGAAGGCGCATTCAAAACTTGTAACTCTTGGATATGAGAAGGTAGGATCATCCAGGAAATAACCGTGAAATCGGTATAACCAGGAACAAGTCTGAAAGCAAGACTGCCTTAATCTTTGCATTTAGAAGCACCTGCCTGGCTTTTATTGTTGAGCAGATACTGACGGAGGTAGGGAGAGATTGCTGCGTACCATGAATTATATTTGTTCTGCAGCTCCCCGGAGGATGCCGGAGACCAGAGAAACTCTCTGTACCATTTCTTCCCCACCCTCACAAGCCGATACACTTCTGAGTGACTAGTTGTAACGATAAGACTTTTTATGTTGTTGTTGTTTTACATTGTCTCCCGTCTATTAAACCATTAGGGTGTATTACATAAACACAACAAATTGTGTTTCTGTAGCTAGATAGAATATAATAGAATATTAAGTGTGATGTATTAAGTGAGATATACAATATATATTTCAAATAACCCTACAGTCTTTGTCATTTTGTGTGATCGTACCAATGGCGAACCTACAGTCTCTGTTATGTGAAATGAGCGGACAATGTATATTGTTTCCATAATACGGATTTTGGTTACTAAACGAGAACAGAAAATACTCAAAGAAGTAAATGGAAACACCTAATTTAACAATAGCCAGAAATGATTCTGAAGAAGCCACACAGAGAACTCATTGCTCTGAAAAGATTTCATAGCTGGAACACAGTGTTTTAAATAGCATTTTTTTGTTCTCTTTTCTACATTTGGCCATTGACGGCATTACTCCTGCTGCAATTCAGATTCACTACATAAGTGTAAGTGACGCAAGTCTAAGTGATTTAAGTGCAAGTGATGTGAGTGTTGTTAGTGTAAGGCATGTCAGTGTTTTTAAGTGACGTAAGTGTAAGTGATGCAAGTCTAAGTGACATAAGTGTAAGTGATGTAAGTCTAAGTGATGTAAGTGTAAGTGATGTAAGTGTTGTAAGTGATGTGAGTGTTGTTATTGGAAGGCATGTAACTGTTTTTAAGTGACGTAAGTGTAATTGATGCAAGTCTAATTGATATAAGTGCAAGTGATGTAAGTTTCTAAACCACCGCATGAACTCAAGACTTGTCCTGCAGAATATAATTAGGTGAACTTACTAAAAGTTTCAAGCACAAATAACGTATAAAAGTTTTGTACAACAATAGCTAGAATGGCTCTTTTTGTAAAAGGAAGAAGGTTTATTCAATAAAAATGAAACACTGTAATCCCACACTTTCAGCTTTGATATTTAAATTGGGTTTTAATTATGCCTAAACATTATACATCAACCCTATCATTTGCATCTGTCGTTTTTCCTTCATATATTAATTGGTATATTTTTGAAGCTGTTTATCTGTGGATTCTTTTGGATTTCTTGCCAATAATAAGCTCCATTAATATTAAAGATTAATGCTGAAGATCCATCCTTATGTGATGTACATTCTGTCATATAATTTCCGTTCCTACATCACAAGCATCTTTACTTTAAATGTGACCAAAGCAGAATTACCAAACAACCATGTTGGGGAATCATAAACTCTCATGAGCTTTCAAATGTAAATTGGCTAAACTTAGTTTTAACCTTCAGTAGCAATCTGTGTTTGGTCTTCAAAGGAAATCCAACAGAATATAGTCACTCTTATATAATAATCTAATCAAAGAAATGGTCAGATAAGGGGGAAATAGACACTCAATATCAAAGCATAAATGCATAATTTTGAGATATAAATTATATACAGCAATACAACATTTATGGAGTATACAACTGTATTTTTCCACAGTAGTCCGTTGTTTAACCATAAAGAAGAAATTTTATCAAAAAAAAAAAAAAAAGTGTATATATATATATATATATATTAGTGTAATTTAGAGTCTTAGCAGCAAATTATGCTCTCTGAATAAGTGGCATGAGAGTTGACAGGGCGTGTAGTGCTGGTTCAGCCATTCATTTGTAGGTGCAGTGAGTCAAATCAGTCTAATTTCTATATATTTAAATGATCAATTATTAAATCAGTCTCATGTTTACATTATTTTACCCATAAAATTTGAATTCAAATTAACAATTGAATTTGCACCAAGATTAGAGAAGGCATTGAATTCTTTTCACGGTGCTAAGATAACTTCAATCAATATTAAAACGAAATGAGAACTAGCAACCAAGTAAAACGTTTTTTTTTTTTTTTTAACAGAGGTCGAACAAACAAAACTGATCGACGCTCCTGGGGAAAACAGGAAATGGTGCAGGGTTAGTTGGGCCATAGTTATCCAGTGTTGGGGAGATTAAGGATCAGAACCAGGACATGGAGGAGATGTAGAATTGCCTAAGTTATCCCATGGTGAGCAGACTATTGCCCAGAACAAAATTAAAGGAAAACAGCACGTACAGAGTACAGAAGCAAGTTGGAAACAGGAAACAAGGAACTGTGTATTTAGTGGAGTTTAAATTGGGAGATCAGTATGTCTAGTGGGAAGTGGCTAGTTAGCGGCTAGTCACATGCAGAGAGTCAGGTCGAGCTAATAAGAAGTGCACTGATTTCTAATAAACAGCAGAAGAACATTCAGCATTCATTTGTGACGAAGTACTCAAGTACATTCAATGCTCCAACGTACAAATCTATGCTAATGGAAGAGTCAATTTAAAGCCGACGGCTTTCTAATCAGTTTGCAGGTAGCATAACGTCTTGTACATTTATCAGCAGAGAAATACTCAAAGACGCTCAAGAGATTAAATGGTACAGGTCAGAACATAACATATTTAAACCAAAAGGGGGGAGATTTAATGAAGCATTGTAGTCCATAGCCTCAGCACATTCACACCGTGGCCAGGACCGAAACTGCTTTGGCCCGTCTTAGTGAACTTCGAATGATGGGTCCAAGCAGTCAGTTTGCTATGAGTGGATGATCAGATATTGTTGGCTGGTGGAGGAAGGTCACCGGAGACTGGAAGGAGGGGTGTGTTGGAGAGCCTAATTTGCTGGAAAATAAAGGTAATGAAGCATACTTGGGCCACAATCAGGAGCCAGTGAGGACAAGAGGGGAAAAGGAAGGCTGGCTTTTGCAGAGTTCCATGTTAACTGCAGGGATCAGGTGTCACAGAAGGCCTGGCAGCGGAGAGCTAGTCCATATGGAAGTCCCAGGACCTGGACCAGTAGACTGGCTGGTGAGAAAAGGCTGGATCCTTCTGATGTCAGCCAGGACAGACTGACCAGCGTAAGACAAAGCAGAAGATATTTTTTTCTCAGGAAGGAAACTGAGTTTTCCATCGTTCTCCCCTGGACCTTGGCATTCACAAAGGGGGGTCAACATGAGCAAACCAAGTCCTCCTTTAGGGGCCTTGAATCAAGTTTTCTTGCTTCAGCCTTATTCATGGTTTGTATCTCGTTAACACATTCCTCGCGTAGCTCCAGAGCTATACTGCTCCCCCTCTATACGGTGCAGCTGGGGTTCAACTGTCAATCAAGTCATCAATTAAACTGTATTAGGTAGAGCAGCGGATGTCGCAGTGAAGGTGTCACCATGTGTGACAGTGAGCAGGTGTTTCTTCATCCTCCCATTATTTTCCACCGGCAGCACCGCTGCTTTCCTCCGTCTTGTTTCATTTTCATTGTTGGCAGTAATAGGAAGAAATCAAAGTGTAAACAACACAGAACAAAGAATTCCAATAAACACAATCTTACAAGCAAATCAAAAAATGTTAAATTCAATGATTGTCTTACCCAAAGTATTTAAATGGATACAAGCATTTATATTGCCAGTAGTACATTGTACACGAGTAGTACATTTTTATTAACATAGTGATTGCGGATAGTTAATCAGACCCTGCAGAGTGAAATCATTTAAATGTATATAACATTGAGTACAGATGAAAATTAAACTGAGAAACCTGTTTTTTTGTTATTATTTTATTGACCAATAAAGAAGGCTTTTCTAGCCTCAGAGTGAGCGTCTCAGTTTCCCCCAGGTCTGTTGCGTAATGGGCCGATTGTGCTTTTCTTAGTAGGATTTAGAGATTTTCTCTTTCCTTAAATTTCTGGGAAACTGGATTATTGTTATTTTCTAAGTTCCTGTAATCTTTGAGTATTGTTGCAGCGGAGGAGAAATGATTTTGTGCTCCGGACTGACCACACCGTCAGTTCTCCTTCAGTGTCTGTGCCTTTCTGCCCATTGCCTGGCTTCGATCACTGAGAAGGCACTGAATCAAACTTTGTCTCTGCTGTTGGTGATCGTCAACAATACTTAAAATTTGGAAAAAAAAATCTCTTTTAAGGGCCCGAATACCAGTCTTTTTTGTTTTCGTTTTTCAAGGCCCCCGATTGTCCAGACAATTCTGATTGTTTGCATCTCTTTAGGGGGTTGGATTTGTGATGCATTCACAACGTCAGCACTCTATTTTGGATATTTGCCTTAAATGGATGCAAGCCTTATTCTGCTTAGCTTGCATTTTCTCTTGTTTTCTTCTTTCCATTTGCAATGCATTCCTGCAAGAATCTGCCTGAAAAGCGTCTCTATGATGCTTGTGCTTTTGAGTGCTGACTACAGTACAGTCATTTGTGCTGACTAAGTGGGCCCCATTTCTCTCCTCCATATGCCGTGATGACGGAGATAACATGGGGGAAAAAAAACCTCTACGTTTTTGTAGTTGGAGTACATTTTTGATTCAGTCTACACTGTAAACCTTTTCTTTTAATTCTCACCCCACACCAGGTGAGATGGGATTGGTTGGCTGGAGGATGGTCAACTGCAGGAGAGCTTGGTCAGAGGAATGGTGTGTGTGTGTGTGTGTGTGTGAGTGTGTGTGGTTGTGTCTGCTGGCTCAGGATAAGGTAAGCACTGTTCTCCTTGGATTCCTCAGTGTGTTTCGGTGGATGGCCCCAGGCAATATGTCCAGGAGCAGGCTTTCCCTGCACATACGGTACCTGCAGCTGTCGGGGAACGGCAGGAAGAAGAAGAGTACTTCTTTAAAACAGCTGTACTGGAGTTGTTGTATTATGTCTGGATAACACCGGGACACTCAAGGTCTTTTGAAGGACTAAGGATTTAAAGGGGACTGAATTTTTAGGTTCCGACCGACACCTGTGAGGCAGCAGGGGGAACCTTGTACAAGTGCCCATGAATGTTCTCGTTGCCAGGGTTTGGTGAGGATAGTGAGGATATGATTGTCAGCTTCTAACCATATTTTGTTTTTCTTGAGTCAAGCCCAACCCCCCTTCTCCCTGGCATGGGAGAGATAAGCTGTGGCCAATCCAAAGAGGGGTATCATCTCCAGTGTTGTCCTGGCAGCAAGAACCAAGGATCAAGAATGAACCACCTGTAGTGCACTGTTGGCTACCCCTTCAACCTTCCTCAAGGTGGCGAAGAGTTATCAACTCATATATTAGCTCCTCATTGATTACTTTATTATTCACTTATATTTTATAAATCAAATATAAAATACACATTTGTGTGTTTACTGGTATGTGATTTTCAGGGACCTTTTCCCAGTTGGAACTGGCTTTTCAGATTTTTTATGATTCCCCATGGAAAATGCAAGCTGTTCAGCACTTTGTTATAAATCCTATTTGAAACAAGACTGAGACTTGAGACTTGACAATAGACTTAAAATGAACATTTTGATTGTGGACACCCATAAGTGGGTGAAATCTGATGAATATTTAGGCTGTTGGTGATTGCATGTTTGAGGTGGGTGGTATAATAATAATAATAATAGTAATAATAAAAAAAAATAAAATAATAATAATAATAATAATAATAATAATAAGAAGAAGAAGAAGAAGAAGAAGAAGAAGAAGAAGAAGAAGAATCAGAATTATCAATAAAACACAACTGCTGTTCCTCGCAATGCTTCTTGAGCTAGATGTTGAGTGCTAAGAGCTGAATTTGCCATATCCTTGCTGAACGCAGGGAAGCGGCCTGGAGATAATAAGCCTCTTTAGTGGCTCACAGCGAGGTCGGAAGAGATTTAAAGTCTTTGAAAATGTCAGACTGCCGGGAAGCGGGGTCATTTGAACCTACACGTGTAACAATTGTGCTGCGTGGATCTTTACCATTGACGGGAGCTGCTTCTTTAAACCCAGGATGCGTGTACTTGGAAAAGTAGCTCACCACCGAGAGGCCGACAACAGGGTTCGGCATCAATGCCACATCCCACACAACTGAATCACCTACTACCACACCCCGTGGCATTAATCCTGTCGCAGGGAGATAGCTGATGTTGACGGTGGGGCAGTTGAGCTTCTTGGTAGCCGAGGAGGCCATCTGGTTCAGAGCTTCAGAAGCAGGCCCAGGAACATTCATGCCCAGTGTGTAGAACATGCTCTTTAGGCACTGGGGACGGAGGAGATATAACCTTTCCACAGTGCCTGAATGGTCTCCACCGTGTGACATTTTACTTTTAGCCTCTGTTCGCAGTCGTGGGGTGGTTAAACTGGCTCTAGGGAAAACTTCTCTACAACGTCACTGTGGCACACAGCCGGGAGCTGACCCCTCAATCCTGGGGGAAAGGGACGGACAGCCAAGCCGTCCAGCTCAGAGTTTTGAAATGATGTCATCCTGCTTCTTAAACTCTAAATGCAGGGGAATCAAATCCTCCTGCAACTGGTTGAGGTGTTGGCAGCTCAGGCAAAACAAATGCTTTTGATAATGGGTCCTCCTCCGTGTTAGCTACTGTAAACAGTTCACACATAACATACATCAAGATCTGTGGTTCTGCCTCATCAGCTCCTTGTGACTGGACTGATTGCACTTCCTGTTCCTGCACTTCCTGTAGGATAACTTGTATGAATGTTCTGGGTGTTATTGACTGTGTGGGGGTGGATGATTGATAATTTGTCTAAATGTTTTAGTTTCATCAAGAGTTTCAGCCAATTTTTTTTTTTTTTTTTTAAGTAAACATTGAAACGTTTTCTTCCCCCTGAGTCTATTGACGACAAATGGAGACAAACATAACAGATGTTTTCTACACACTGTCCTTCATTCTGTGACATGTATTGTGCTGCAAACTCTGCCGTTCTCCCAGAGAGATCCCTGTTCATGGTGTGGTAGCAGTGGAAACTGTGGATACCGCATTACATTTGGGGTAGCATGAGTACCCCCCCCTGCCCACCTGGGTAACAGGAAGTGTCTATATCTCCTACCTCACAGTGAGTGCACAGCCTATTTTCAACATTCTGACAGCTCTTTTTGTGGAAACCAGTTGCAGTGCTGTGGTCTCTGAGTCTGTGGTTCAGGCTTGTCTATGTCTGGGCTCTTTTATTTTAACAACATTGTGTGCCAGGGTATAACCTCTGTCCAAGGCCTGATAGGAATCTAGTTTATTTGATTCATATAATTTTGCTAAGGTGCTTTTACTGAGCTTGTCCCATGCTATTTGGTTTAAGTGTGTGCCCCGTATTGGCAGGAGTGCACTATTAAATATTTTATCCTAATCTCATGGTCAGTATTGGGGAATTTATTATACTGCAGAAAAGCTTCAAGAGCTTGAGTATGGCCTCCTGCGGCTTAGGGCTGCTGTGTTTCAGTATCCCTGTGTTTCAGCATTCCTG
Source organism: Hiodon alosoides (assembly GCA_025775065.1). Taxonomy (NCBI): domain Eukaryota; kingdom Metazoa; phylum Chordata; class Actinopteri; order Hiodontiformes; family Hiodontidae; genus Hiodon; species Hiodon alosoides. The sequence continues at coordinate 3,304 of JAOYSI010000160.1, read as the reverse complement.
TGTTTCAGTATCTCTGTGTCTCAGCATCTCTGTGTCTCAGCATCTCTGTGTTTCAGTATCTCTGTGTTTCAGTATCTCTGTCTTTCAGTATCTCTGTGTCTCAGCATCTCTGTGTTTCAGTATCCTTGTGTTTCAGTATCCCTGTGTTTCAGTATCTCTGTGTTTCAGTATCTCTGTGTCTCAGCATCTCTGTGTTTCAGTATCCCTGTGTTTCAGTATTCCTGTGTTTCAGTATCCACGTGTTTTAGTATCCCTGTGTTTCAGTATCTCTGTGTTTCAGTATCTCTGTGTCTCAGCATCTCTGTGTTTCAGTATCCCTGTGT
>JAOYSI010000159.1:0-18558 GCA_025775065.1 Hiodon alosoides | reverse complement strand
AAATACGTCCATTATGCCATTTTTTTGAACTTTTTTACGTTCTTTTTCTTCAAAAAAAAAAAAAAAAAAACGGCTATTACAACCAGTGGTTTTAGCAAGGGATTTTCTCTAACCAAATTAAGGTTATTCAGGACAAGTTCAGAGAATGTGTATTTGTGTTTTTATTATTATAATTATTTATTTATGTGGTCCCGGGGTGTTGCTTTTCTGAATGTGTGTTAGCATTCATATCTAAATGTATGTGAGTCAGACTAATAAGTATAAGATTATCCATCTTGTTTGATGTAAAGATGAGTGATTATAAAATAAATGCATATTTCTCATCATAGAAGTTTCAACATGCTGGGGCATTTCATAAGCCAGTTTTAACAATGACTCCCAACAAACAGCATTCAACACAAGGTCACTGGAAGTAAGCTTGTTTCAGCTACTGTAATTTATGCGTGCTATGGTACCACTTGTCTTACATTGCTACACTAATGAGTATTTACTACTGTAATCCTGATAGATCATCACTGTTAACTGTTTCCATTGCTTTTGTTGTGCTCGAGCAGTGAGATGTTCACTTCTTGTTAGCAATGTTCTTTAAAGCATACTTAAAAAAAATTTAATGCATTTGTGTCTGTGTCCAAGACTGATGTGTGTGCCTTTTCTTTTTCTAAATGATCAACAAAGGATACGTAGCAATTGCAGAAATTGGTTGACCATTATCAAAAGAAACAGGACTCAAATGTAACATTTGTTCAGTTGTTTCAGTGAAGCTATAGGCAGATCAGGTTATTTTATAAGCATTGATCATTGTTGAATTTGATGCATTCTTATTACAGTTCAAACCTATTCATTTTGTATTTCTTCATATTGCTCAAACATACCCATTTGCTATTATTCCTTTTTGCTTAAACCTGTCCATTTGGCTTTTCTGCTTTATTTTTTAAAAGGTGTATCTACATGAATACTCATGGCATATACTGTATTTACGCTTTCAGTAAAATTTTAATCAAATTTAATTTTTTTAATTTAGGAAAAGGAGCGCTAGACTGAATAGAATGTTTTTTTTCTTGCATTGGTAATGCTAGCAATGTTTTACTGTTTTAATACAAAATGTTTAATTTAGAAATAGTCTAACACTATAGTCAATTAGCAATGCGTACTGTTACATGTCATACTGATCAACAAATTACATTCTAAATAATGGAACAACCACAGATGTAATCTAATTTGCTAAAGAACTTAATGTCTTATTCCATAATTTGGTACATTTTTAATAATTCCTGTATATAGGGTTGGTAGCAACAGTTTACATGTGTATTTTGATATATTTTCCAGTTTTAAAATGCTGGAAGACAAGCTTTTATTGCTTTAACAGTGCTTAGTTAATTATTTAGTTTACTGCATAAATCAAAGAATACATTTTAATAACTTAAAGACCTACCTAATACTTACAGTTTTAATATACCAGATCAATGTTTTTTTTGTTCCCTAAATTATTTGTGTACTTAATCTTGTTATTAATTGTATACCATGGTTCATACTCACATGACATAATGTGTTTTTTTTACTTTTTTTTAAACTAAAATTATGTTATGCAAGTTTATATTGAACGATCTGAAAGTTAATGTCAACTCATTTTGTTACTGACAATCCTAATCTCATATATTTTCAACCTGATAAACAGACGTAAGACATTTGTTTTGCATTGAATGGTTACCTTGGCAAAAACGTTGGTATAATTGAAATGCTGAACTATTTAAACGTATTGTAATCGACAGGACCTAAATTTGTTTCTTATTTCCAATTTATTAATTATTTTGTTTTCTACCCGTTAGTTTGTTTGTCCTGAAATTTCCATCAGCGTTTCCTGTGAGTCCTTTATTAATATTGACTGGGAATTAAACTGGAATTGTATGCTATTCACTGCACAGGGAGCTTTAGCTTTTAAAAAACGATTGATTTTGGCTGGAAGTTGATTTCAGCAAATCTAAGTTATGTTTTGGGCCCTTTTAATGTTTTATGGTGAACTCAGTCTTTTTAAGATTGTCATTTTTTCATGTCGGAATGCAAATATGGAAAAAAGGTACCGAGGTAGTTTTGAGTTTTATCACTGTGATACTTTCGATGACTTACTGCTGACCATATTGCCTGATATTTCCTACTGACTTATGCATGGTATTGAGACAAGATTTTTATTTTAATATGAAAAGAAAAATATTGATAGACATATCATAATTTGATATTTATTTCTTTGCAATTTCAGTGCTTTGAGTGCACGTTACATTGAAGTCTTTAAATTGGAATTTCTAAGGCTAATTATTCAAACTGATGTTCAATCATAGTGTAAATTGCTGTAACGTCACACTTGCATGTTCTCAATTCACAAATAAATGTGTTAAGACAACAGGTCAATTTAATATGCCGTTGAGCAAATTATATAACTATGAATATGTGATAGGTACTCACTGTGAACTTAATAAATTATGGATGTTTATGCAATTTTGTTGCGTCTGTCTTAATGACTGCCAGAATTTGTTTAATGCTGTTATGGAATATGTAATGCACACTTACCTGCATTCATTCCAGAGATTTGTAAATAATTAATAAATATTCAAATAATAAGAGAAAAGTGATTTGGTATAGCTCTCCTGGTCAGCAAAGACACAAAACGGAATCGATTCTAAAAGACTATAATATCTGACCAGCATAAATACATACAATGAATGAAACGGAGAAATGTCGCAATTTTGCAGCGTTTCCCAGTCCTTATCCTGGCAGCCCCTGTGTATGCTGTTTTTGACTCAACCCTTTTTTCTCGCTAATTGTAAAACTTCACAATATTTATTTATGAAAAAGTTTAAAGATGTTAAATATGTTTTTTATTTTTTTGTAAACTTGTACCTTGAGAAAAATCATTAAGCTATGATTAATTAGTTAATTAGTTCAATTATATATAGGCGATAATACTTAATCGGTTAAATGACCAGTCAATGTATTATATCATAATTTAGGGAAAACAAATAGTTAAATAATACTTGAAAATTCCAGCTATTTTGTTACAAACTTTCAAAGCAGATAACAGTCAAAAGATAATTAAAAGAAAATATTTTTAAATAAAAAATAAAGACCCCATATTCAATTAAGAGCTCAATTATTCCAAAATAAGAGGAGCCTGGTAAGTACAGAAAGCAGCATACACTCTGGGGCTCCAGTATCAGGACTGGGGAAACGATGCGATAAATTGATATTTCAACAGTTTGGAAATTTTCCAAATAAAACAACATTTATAGCAGAGCCTTGTACCTTGTAAATAATCTAGGTTTCTTTACTTTTAAAAAATTAAGTGGTATTTGCAGGAGAAGAACTTTCTGGTAATGCTACTGTCTTTTTTTTTTTTTTTTTTTTTAGGACAATCTCACTTTACAACATGATGCAGAGAATGTCTGATTGTTTTTAGGGGCTGACAGGGTTATATTAGTCTCTCTGCAGGTGGAGGCTGCACCATGTTCCACATCTCCACCCTGGAGCCCTCCTTCTCCTGCCTGCTGGGGCTGTACGTGCCATGGGTAGCCCTGCGCTTCATTGCAACGAGGGCTGTGGTGGTGGCCAGGATGATTGCCAGGAACAGGGCCACGGAGACGAGACTTACGGACAACAGGAGCTCAGATGTCAGGTGGTCTGTGTTCAGCTAGAAGGTGCAATAAATAAACTAGTCAGTGCTTCTGGGAGAGAAAAACAAAACAATATTCTGACATGTTTAACACAATATCCACAGCATTTCCATTGAAAAAAGAGATGAATTTCATTCAGATTAGTTCAATGAGTTTTTGAGCAATTGTAGCTTGAAGTACTCATGTTGAATGTTGAAATCTCAACCCTGTGGTCAAACCAGCCCTGTCCTGAAAATCAGTCAACACTGACTCCTTTTAATAATGCTTTGGTAAAACTGTTCACATTCAAACACAGGTTTCTACATGTCCATTCTTTCTTTCAGTCGCCTCAGATCCATAGAACTAAACCCCCGTTTTCATTAAACATCGCTCCTAGGTGAGCTACAACTGTTTTAATCACGCACCAGGAAGTAGACACACACCAGCACATCGGGCCACACTGCCTTGCTCTCTTACACCAGGCGCTCCACCCGGGGGAGTTTCATGGAGCAGCTCCCCGAATCCAGAGAGCCCTGCTGCTCCAGGCTGCGGGGCCTGAAAGTTCCCTCCATTTGACGCTTCTCGCGGATTTTGATAATCGTGAACACCATTACGACTGCTATGATTACTGCAGCCCCAACGAGACATGGAGCCAAAGCGGCTGCTATCAGCGATCCGCCGTGAGTGCTTTCGGTCTGCGGGAAATCACACACATACGGGAGAGATCAAACACCAGTGAAGAAGCAATTGGGTAGTAAAGTGATTTTTTTTTTTTTCCTTGGTTTTAGTAGAAAGTGCAACAGTGATCTATTTAACATCAATTGCATCTCAAAATCAAGACATAAAAGCTTTAGGATATCATAAAGATATCTAAATCAGGTGTCTGATTCACTGATAAAAGGAATATTGGAAGACCAATAATAGGCACAACAGTGAAACACTTATAACTAGACAATTTTCTAGACCTTACATTTAAATTATATTGGAGTGTTCTTTTACCCTTGTTTCTACACTGACTTTGTTGCAGGACAGTGTAACGTTTGATATCATGACTATCATCATGAGTTACTTGCTTATTTCAAGTGGGATTGTGCTACAGAAAATGATTGATCCCACCAACTATAGTAAATGCTAACATGTCCGTAAGTTTTTTGTCCTCAACCAGGGGCACATCCGTTTTTTAAAATCCCTACTTAAAAATTTGGGCCCATTTTAGGGTGAGGATGGAAGTGTCGATGGATCAACAATATCAAAGTTAAAAACTGTAGTTAAAAACTACAAAGACCATGGAAAATGCATAGTCATCAATATAATTAATGCAAAATAATTTTTATAACACTTACATGTGTAGTATTGGTTTGTGTAGTAATAGCGTCATCCTGAGCTGTTGAGAAATTGGTATGTAGTTTTTAATTAGCTCTATTAAAACATGACTTTTTGTGGGCTTTTACATTACATTATACATTTGGTATCCCAATAGCCAAAAGTCTATATAGTCTTCCACATTTTATTTTATTTTAATCATTAGCAGCAGATAACTACAAAGCTAAGCATTTTTCTTAGCATTTCCTTTAAAATATGCAAATATTGACAAGTGTCTTATCTGAAATATAAAGTGTTATTTAAAAAGCTAAAATAATTAGTATCTTGATTACCTTTCAGCAGGAAGTTGATATTCATGATTAAAATCATTTTGAGCAACCTTGGGGCCATTTGATTCAAACAATGAACGAAATTCCAAGTGCACTAAAGATCTGAAAATACTATTCTCTCCAAACCATATTAACTGAACTGCACTCCATCCCGGGACTAAATTTGTCACATATTTATTCTTCGAAGACACCAGCCTTCTGAAATTCCACCCCTTCTGTTGAGCCACATTTCAAGGTGGGGCTTGTGTCTGGTTTCTGCTGACTACAAACTTTCACACTTTGAACATGGTCACATTATGTCCAGAAGGTCGCCCACACCAAACAAATCATATTTCCCAAATACAAAGCTTGCTGGGGCTTGCAAGAAAGCTTTCAATTGTAAAATATTAAGCTAAGTGTTAACTAAACCGCATTTGCAACAACGTACGCTGTATTTCTAGACTGGCGGAAACAGAGGCTACAGGAACACAATTTTGCTAACATGCACCGAGGTAAATGAGATAACAACGTTGTGACACTATGCAGAAGCTGTTGAAAAGGCCCCTGTAAAGATAACCCTTTAACTTCATGTACAGAACTTTGCTTACATATAGTGGCTCAAGCCAAGACTTGACTTAATTCTCATCCTAACTGAATCTCTCTAAAATCACTAGATGTAATCAAAGAGTAAAATAATGATATGATCTAAAAGCTGACATTACATTATCAAGACAGGTTCTACTGGTCGGAAATTTACTGATAAGCCTTTGCTATCATTTGGGGGCCACTGGAGGAGTTAAAATCGCCCTGCACACAGCAATAAATGCAGTTTACTGTGCAGTACTTCTGGATTAATCATTATTCAAATCTAACAGAGTCATTCAAAAAGAGCTGGTGCAAGTTTTTCAAATATGAGGGAGAATAAACGACAGGTCATGGACAAAAACAAATAAATGTTTTATTTGATGACAAACACAGACAAATTAATACAAGACATGAGAAGATAGGAGAAGAGTTTTGTCAAGCCAGAATCAGATGTTACACATACATAGTAAGTGGGTGAAAGATGAGTAGAGCACATGGAAATAGGGATAGTGACACAAATGACCAAACAAAGAATAGAATGAAGGGGTGGCTTCTAACGTATATGATTTACAGAAGTTCCTTCAATGATGATGATGATGTTTGATGTTCAGTTTATTGCCTATATTGTTTTATAACCTTAAAGATTTGGTAGACTTTCTAAAATCAGATATGAAAGCATCCATTAGTTTTGCTTTTTGGTTTCTTTTAAGCTGTCGTTCGCCAGTATACATGCATCAGGAAAACAACTCAATAGTGAAAAATGGTTTTTCAATGCATAAGAATATGTTGTGCTGCTTGCATGGTCACGGTTTGAAACTGGCTCCTTGAATGAAGACACAAGTGCATTCATTTTATATATCAAGTGTGATTTTCTATAGACAACAGCGTATACAGATGGGTGACAAATTAAAGGAGAAACCAACGTGAAGTGTCTCAGTAAGGTGTTGGGCCACCATGAGCTGCCAGAACAGCTTCAGTGCACCTTGACATAGATTTTTGAGTCTCTGGAACTCTAGTGGAGGAATATAACACCATTCTTCCAAAAATATTCCCTCATTTTTTGGTTTGGTGATGGTGGTGAAGAGTGCTGTCCAGAATCTCCCACAGGTGTTCAATTGAGATCTCAAGACTGCGAAGGCCATAGCAAATGATTCACATAATTTTCACACTCATCAAACCATTCAGTGACCCCTTGTGCCCTGTGGATGGGGGAATTGTCATTCTGGAAGAGCCCACTCCCATCAGGATAGAAATGTTTCACCATGGGATAAAGGTGATCACTCAGAACAACTTTGTAATGATTTGCAGTGACCATTCCCTCTAAGGGGACAAGTGGGCCAAACCATGCCTTTAATTGGTCATCTGTCTGTATGTAAAACTTATGTAATACCAGTGAAGTAGGTTAAGAAACGGATTTAGCATGCTGCGAGTGCTTGATCAAGATAATAGGAATCTTACTATCTTTTGGACTATATTGCTTACAATTTATTTACCAACAATAAAGCAGTAATTTGTTTTTTTCAGAGCAGAGTAACTGACCAAGCACATCTGAATGATTTATTCAAAAAAGAAATTCATCTGAAATATAAAAATATATGAGCAAGGCACAAGAAACAGCCATCTTGTAGCAGGTGTGTTGTGTAATTGTTGAAGTAGCCATATACACCGTTGCATAGAACTGTTATATATATATTTTTTAATGCTGTTTTTCTGAATTGCCTCAACTCTGATCCATCTCTCCAAGATCATAAATACCCTTTGTATAACGAATGTCCCATGCCACCTAGTATTCTTCCATATCTCTCAGCATTGCATTCTTCTAGCTCTCTCTCTCTCAATATTGCAAACCTTTACTCATCATTCCCCCCCCAGTCGATTTCCGGCTCGTCGTCCAGCCGCAGGATCAGGTAGGACAGGAGCTGGAAGAGATTTTGCCAGAGCAGCAGTGACACGTAAAAGGAAATATCGCTTACATCTATCTGGCACATCTCGCCGGCGTAGCTCATGGGACAGTGGCAATAAAATTTGTCGATCATGTTACGGCAGTATCCCCCGTTCATGCAGGGATTGGACTTGCACTCGTTTATCTCCACCTCACACCTGCAACAAGTCAGAGATGTACAGAATTAGCCCGGAAGCTGGTTAGACATGATGTCAATTCATTGATATTAGCTAAAATAAATATTCAAATTAAATACGTTATCGATTCTGAACATACATTATAAAAATAATAATCACTTATTATTAGCCCCGACTATTGAAATGTATACTTCCAACATCCAGCAATGGAAGAACAATTTAATTCTGGTAGGTGGAAAAGGCAAACCAACAATGATTCTCACCGCTCTCCCGTAAAACCTGGCAGACAACTGCACATCATGGCGGTCTCTGAGCAGTTCCCGCCATTGAAACAGGTGTAGTTCCTCCCCGCGTTCCCACAGATAGACACGGGTAGCTTGGGCCTGGGTCTGCAAAGGCATGCAAAGATGACTTCAAGCAGGTGATGGAAGCCAGTTGAACAGGGTTTCAACTTACTTTACTGCCAAAACATGTTGACAAGTAACCCCATTTAAAAAAAAATATTGGAATCACCAATTATTTCCACTTCCTTTCCCCAATCTGGAATCGGCATTGGGCTAATGCATCTCAGCTTGTTGCTGCAAATCATGACAATAGAAACAGGAAGGCAAGAAGTATGACTGGTCTCCTCCGATCCAATCGCCTTCAGACATTCCATCTCTTTGACACTGCAGGCTACACAACCAGCACAAGAGGTTCAGTGCCAATTGGAGGAGAGGCACATCCCTCTGGAGGGCACTGCCAGTCTGCATGTGCCTGGGAATCCGACAGGAAACACCGATTAGAGACCGGCTGAGAGAAGCTCCGCTGATTCCCAGCCACCACAACATTTGCGGTGCTCTGGCAGATACCGCTGCTGTGCTCGCCCAGTCACAAAATTGTCTTAAAACAAACATGTACTGATCACTTACCGAGCCTTGATTATGAACCAGGGAATTTCTTCAACCTCCTCGCTAAGGGAAAAACAACAAACCAGATGAAATAGTTCAGCAAGGATTGTCCATACACAAGAAATGCACCAAATATCCCGCGACTCCATGAGACAAAACAAACCTCTTTTATCACAGTGTGTGCATAAACAAAATTAACTCTACTACTCTATTAGTAGGAAATACTCCATATATGGTGCCCCTATTTCAGATCCTAGAAAATAATTTTCAGTGCAACTGTAGAACAGAATGTAAATATTACGGAGTCACCTAAGACATTGTTAAAAGAATAATTGTATAATATATGGGGAAACTTTAAATGTATTTGAGAAAACAATGTTGCCTTACGTGCAGTAAGGCCCAGTGTAGTTTTCAGGGCAGAGGCAGGAGTATCTCTGAATGCCACGGAGGCAGGTGGCCCCATGCGCACACTTGTGGTTCCCACACAGGTCCACCTCGTCCTCGCAGTGGGTCCCAGCGTAGCCCGCCTCACAGGTGCAATCATATGCCAGAGCCCGAGCACTGCAGTTGCCATGGACACAGGGATTGGAGTGGCACTTGTCTGTGTTTACGTCACAGTGGGGGCCACTCCAGCCGGAGGAGCAGGAACAGTTAAAGAGGTTGAAGAGGTCCTCACAGCTACCTCCGTTCTGACAGGGGTTGGGCGCGCACACACTGGCACCCGAGCAACCACTCAAGGGCTTTTTGCCAGATGTCTGGATGAACTGCTCCTCCTGGGGTTTGGGGAGGTTCACCTCCGAGTCTCCATAGTAGGGTAATGACACACCGCCAATTTCCACCGTGCTCAGGCACCCGAACAGATTCCATACTGCATCAGGACCCAAGCCCCCCAGGAGAATATTCGCTCCTTTCTTCAGGAAGTCAAGATTTCCGCCGCTGACGTTTGAGGTGGATGTCTCCTTGTCATTGTCTATGACCATGGTCCACTGGGAGGCATGCGACCAGGGAGCCACCATGGAGAGCTCCACCAGGTGCCACTCCCCATCGCTGATGGGCTTCTGGCTCTTCAGGCTTAGCTTGAGGGAGCTGCTGAGACTGAACAACTCCAAGAACAAGTGGGAGTCTTGGACAGAGACTGTAACGAACTCCAACCCCTTCTCTGAATGAAGAACGGCAGCGTTCTGTTTCCTGGTCCTGATGCTGAAGGAGATGGAGGTGAGATTGCGGGTGACTTTCCCATTGCTTCTATAAGAAATTACACCGCTGTCTTCATGAAAGGTTGCATTGGAAATACCTTCATAGAAATATTGAAAAAAACATACTTTAAACATACTGATTTCATATACAGATTGCTGAGAAGTTGCAAAGTTTTCTGAGGAGTTTACTTTTTACAGTAAGTGCTGTCAAAAATGTAATATGGCCGAATTATAAATGGTTACATAACATTAACAAATTTATCAAGTATTTAATCGAATCCAAAACGATATAGCAATGATTTTATATAAAAGTTGTTTCATTTTTTTTATGTGAACACATTTGTTAATCTGATTCCAAATAGGTGTGTGGTATTCACGTTCGAATAGATACATCCGATAAGGGTTTATCACACTATGCAGCAACACACTATGCATTAATAATCACAATGTAGTCCGCACATATAGAAGAAAATAATACGATGTTATTCGCATTACGAATTTTTGAATTGCCTGGTGTGGACAAATATACAGGCACTGTACATTACAGGGAACGTAGTCAAGAATGAGACTGCACAATTTGACAGAAAAGTGATTTTTTATCGCATAACAGAATTACATAAAATACCAAACAACCGAAAGACCAACTAAATGGATAAAACTAAATGGAGTCTTGATAAGGAAGGCCTCTGGTGACCACGATTATCAGGAATATGGCATAAATTACTTCAACTTTCAACATTGAGCTTATTGATAAATAATACAGGAATTTTTTAGAGCGAATGTTAGAAAACCCAAGGCCGAGTAAAAGCAAAAAAAAAAAATATATATATTCATTTTCTCTGGAAGGGAGGTTGTTATCAGTGACCAACAGCAATCAAGAAAACCACAGACACAACATTGTTTAAATCACCAAGAAGGGGGTAATCGTGTACCCTCCAGTATTTTAAGCAGGCAGCAATGTGCCATCTGTTAGTTTCGCTTCCATGGTTTCAAAGTTGGGAAAACAGTTTTCCACCTTACGGAAGACTACTCAATATCATCTCTCGAAATTTACTAAATAATTAGTCCCACCGAACTGCACCTCTTCCTCAGCAATTTGTGGGCGAAATAATACAGGAAACCAAAACATTCACTTGATCTAATGTAGGTAAGATATAGGCTGTACCTAGTTCCCCCAGCCTGGTGGAGTAGGTGCAGAACATGGGATGTACTTACACTCAAAACCATGGGTGAATGTCTGGCAGATGGTTGTCGGAGGGCACGGTGCCAGTTCACACCACTCCACCTCCTGGCAGCGCCTCCCTCCGGTGTACGGAGGGCAGGTGCAGGTAAAGTCATCCCACAACGAGTGGCACAGTCCCCCATTCTTGCAAGGGTTTTTCTGGAAAGCAGAATAACATTTGTATGTATCCAGCTCATTTCTGGAATAATATTCACTAATATTCACTGTTTAAGCAGCAGACATGAAATAAAGCTTCGTTTGAGATTTTTTTAAAACAGTAAACAAGATATGAAAACGTTTACAAATGACTAGTTAATCCCAACAGGATGCGTGAGCTCCCTGACTATAGTTAGCCAGCAATAGGTAACGTCAGGACTCACGATGCAGGAGTTGTCACTGGTGCAACCACGTGTGACGTTGACCAGGTGTTCCAAGGGATACGAGCTTACGGGGGTGCCAATTGGATAGAACTGCAACCGCTTTGCGTTGATCTGCACATCCTGGATGCACCCTCTGAAATAGCCTCCAAATGAAGAGGAGGCAAGCTGATCTGGCAAACCACCGAGATAGACCATGTCTTTGGACTGAACGTGCAGAGTCTGGATGGGGATGGCCCTCTGCTCCTGAGAAGTTTGAAGCAGGGCCATTTTATTCCGGTCTATCACCACATTCACAAGGTGAAAATTCCCATCACTAACAAAATGATCCCCTTTGAGTTTCTCAAAGCCATTTGCTTGGATTTTTATTTTCCCATCCTCCAACCACATTTTAAGGTAATTGCCAGTGCTGTTTGAGAAAACCAGTAGTAATCCGGCTTGGCTCCTGGTGCGGACGAACATGGAGATGACAATGTTTGGCCCGGGATTGTCACTGACAGAGAAAACAGCATAGCTTTGCAAATTCTCAGCTCCAAACCTGGCAGAGATGTATGCTGTGGTAAACAGCAAAGAGATTTAAAAAATCAGAGTTACATATTACAAAGATTACATGCATACAAAAATTTAAAAGACTAAATTATCTAAATGGAAACAATTTTAATTTTTTTTCTAGAATATGCCACAGATTACGGTTTCAGACATTAAATTTACCTTGATTGCATGGTTGACCATGAGAGCTGTGCAGGTGCCAGCACACATTTTAAATTGCCCTGTCAGCATTACATTACTCATGTTAATAACCGGTCTGATGGCCTGTCAAGATACAGGCTACATAGGACATATCTAATCTGAATCATCAAGAGAAACTTACTTTGATCCCAGATAATATACACCTTTTGCATCGTCTGTATTTTCCTATATAATAATTTCACAAGTGGTCTCCTTATGACGAACAAGCAGAAACCTTTATTTAACTTTTTATTGAAGTGTTTCATTAAATTTCCATGCATTATTGGGCTACCTTAATAAGCACCATTATAATATATAATACACTAGTTGTTCATAATGCAGATGGTGGTGTAGTGGTTAAGGTGGCAGGCTAGAAACTGAAAGGTTTGAGCAAGGTAAAATTCCATGCGTTTACTGTTGACCACCTGAATTGCTTCAATGAAATATTCAGCTGTATAAATGGAAGAATGTACAAATGAAAGCTAAGTGATAAAAGTGTTTGCAAAGTAACAAAAATGTGAATGTAAAGCATTCATAAAACAATTTTTACTAATTATGATAAAAAATAGCCTGCATTACGTACCACACACTCACACACACATTATAGAGGTGCCTGTTGTATTATTATGTACTATGAATATTATAGTTTGGCATTGTTTACATGTAAAATTGACATTGTTAATACTCTATTGCTGTAAATGTGTTAATTTATTACTTATCAAAATTTCCTCACTATAAAAAATTAGATATGGAAACTTTCAGCCGGGATTTCATCCAGCCCATTATAAGGTAAAAAAATTGTAATCTGGGTAGTTTTTCAACCAGTATTTTGGTGATCGTAAACCTATGCCCTAACGCAGACGCCAGGCGAAGCGTTGCAGCAAGCACAAATGCAACTGTTAAAAGGGTTGTCGTAAATGAGTAATCAACATATAGGTGGGGTAAGGTGGGGTAAGGGGTGCAGTTATGTAATAACCATCCACAGATGTTTGTTCCCTGTAAGCATTATTTTTCAATTTTTGATATGACATATATGTTAACATTTAACTGTTGACAAATTAATCTACTGTTTTATAGAAGAACACTGCTAAAATTGAATTAATAAATGCTAAATTGCAATCCAAACGTTTTCAGTTATGTGTTTTTGATTTTTCTTAGTGTGTGGTGAGAACCGGAGAAGAAACATGCCATTTCTAAATAAGGGTTCTTCTGTGAGCTGTGTGACAGCCTTTTGAAATAGCAGATGCTAAAGTTGCAGTGATGTTTAAAATTTTTAATGTCCTACTTAATGACGTGCCCCCATGCCCCGCTTGGCGCTCCCCGATTTCGTTTAGTGCTTCAAATTAACTTAGTCGGGCCAAAATTGCAAATCCAACAGCACCCTCTTGCGTTACTGCTTGCGTGGTGGGCAAAATAAAGCCCTGGCCTACAGCCATCACATCATAAATGTTGTTAATTATGCCTAAAACATGTTGCTAAGGGCTAAATATTGCTGGAAGTATTGATTGGCTGATACCAATCACATACATAAATAGCATACAATGTTATCTTTTTTCTTAAACTTTCAGGTATAAGGGTGTGCATGGTGCATCACTATTTGTGTGCGCTTCTCTGCCTCCGTACTTATCAAGTTCTGTTATCTGCTTAATTGCATAAGGACTGCTTACGCACTCCTGAGAAATTGCCAGGGATAGTTACTTATCCCATTAGCCAAGGACTATAGAGATTTGTTGAATGAGTTTTCCATCGTCTGACCTAGTTAGACATTTTCAGAATTACTTACTAAGGTCAGGCCACCAAAATTTGATCTGTTTCCATTAAACAATAAAAACGTAAAGCAATGTGCAAGAGAATACTTTCTTATACGCGTTGTTTACATATATGCACCAGTATGAAACCTTTCAGTTATATTTTAAAGTCCAAACCACATCCTGTTCTATGGAATGGATTACAAAGAAGCAACATTAGTTTTGATTATGTATTCGTTTTGAAGTTCTGATGACTGGGTTAATTGTCTTCAGTGCTGAAAATAAGAGTGACAATAAGTAAACACACCTTTAGATGTTGCACAGTAAATATTCACTAATGAGAACACTTCTGATCACATGACAAGCAGGTGGGGAGTGGGGGGGATAGGTGGAGGTTTATAGACATGACTTGTGAGCAGAAGGTAGGAAATTGCCAAATTTTTCCCTTAGCTATCTGGATTTATAAAATTTAAGCAGCTCTAGCCATGAGCAACAAAAAAAATTTCAACAAAGTAAAAAAACAACTAAATTGTGTAGCAGGAAGCATGTTGGCAAAGAACATCAAAATGGATCTTTACTTTACTTTTTTCACAAGAATCTTACCCTCTGAGCAGTTTTCCCCCTCATATGGTCTATAGCACTCGCACTGGTAGCTCTGCCACAAATTAATGCACCGCCCCCTGGTCTGACACGGATTGTCCTCACACCTGTCCCTGTCACTGCATCCAAGGGCGACGTTTACAGCTGACCCATTCAGCCAGTTCTCGGGCACCATGAGCTGAGAGTCCACGTGCACATCCCGCAGGCAGCCAATGAAGTAAGGAAATGGGTCCTCCACTAGGTTGGTACTATTCCCCTCTTCTCCAACTCCAGCGATGAAGATGCTGTGAAAGGCAGATTCCAGCCCCAGCAGGCCAATTTCAACAACAGCCTCCTTCTCACAGTCCTTGCTGCAGGAGCTATCCAGGAGCTTCACCTTCAGGGTCCTGTTTTCCAGAACAGCTTCCACTGAGTGCCATTCAAAATCTGTCACATTGTGAGACAGCTCTAGGGCCTGGATCAGAACACTATCCCCATGCATGGTGAGGTGCAGATGGCTGTTTTCCAGCTCCAGCTTGATGAGAAGCTCTCTTCTTTCCCGCTGGAATAGTATAGCATTGGCAAGGGCTGTCTTAAAGCTCATGGTAATGTTAAAGGAATTGTCTGAATCTATTAGAGAAGATTCAAGGCGGACGTAGCCTTTCGTCTCTAAAGAAAAGGTAGTAGATGTTTGGCAATTTGAGCCAATGAAGCCACTGGAGCAAATGCAGCTATACCCATGCTGTCCGGCATTGAAAAGGTGGAGGCATGTACCTCCATTCTGGCATTCATGGCCTTCACAGCCCACCAGGAGCTCTGTGCAGTTCTTCCCTCCATACAGGAGTCCATTTTGGCTCTGCTCTAAACAGTGGCAAGCGTAGTCTCCATGAATGTTCTCACACATGCCTCCATTTTGACAGGGATTTAGATCACACTCATTGATGTCCTCTTCACACAAAGTACCTATATGAAAAACACTAATGTTCAAATATCGGTATGGATATTTGGCAAAATGTTTTAGGTAATACATTACAAAACAAGAATATGGCATTTGAAAGGAAACATTGATAGTACGTAAAGTAACAGTAATATAAACCAAAAAATGGGCTATTTGCTAAAAGAAGTGCACTGAATTGCATTGAATAATAATTAAAATATCACAATGTGGTTTTGGTCCTCCATCTTCAAAAAATTATGAAGATGCAAATTTAACACAGCTTTAATTTAATTAGCTAATCTGACACTCATTAAAAGTGGGAAATGTTACCAAATGGGGCTGGTTTAGGTAGCCATTGTTTTTATCTTTAAATTTAAAATGAAAAAGAATCCAGGTAATTTGTACCTGGCTTTGTGTCAATAAAAATATTACTTGTATATATATAATATTACTCAGGAAAGTGTTTAACACAAAATCTTATTTTTTTCATTATTTACTCTAAGCCAAAGGACAGATACATTGGAAATGTAACTTATAGATATGTTTTAATGAAACATAAAAAATAGCAACATTGAAGCAACATTGCTACTTGAAATCAAATGCCAGTTTGGGGACGCTTTCATGCTCCTATAAGTTCTAGTCACGGTGTGTTTCTATTCTTAGTAAGTGCTTAGTAAGTAGTGACTCATTATGTGTACTGAAAAGGCATGCACACTTCTTGGTTGGAAGCTTGGTAAGAAACCAATTGGCCGTCTTGGATTGTTTAAAAGATTCCAATGCTCTCCTCTTTGTCACACATGAAAGACATTTACAAAAATGAACAAATATGAGTAATTCTCTTAATATTAAGATGTATCTCACTCAGAGGCCATTTTAGCAAATAACAACCGCTGAAGGGAAATAATTACTATATGTATTACATGAGTAGATGGGGAGTCGAAATTTAAAATATATATGAATTTGTTTTACTCTTTACTATTTAATAGTTTTTTTTTTATTAACCTGAATAACAAGCATGACATAATACAGTAACTACTATCATACAGACTTATTTCTGATAATGATAGTCATAATAAAAACTTAAATAGAAAAGTTCCAAATATCAAACATGTATCACTTGTTTTTTTTCCTGAATGAACCCTACAATACATTTTTTAATAAGCATAAATATCAGCAGTACAAAATAAAGAAATAAAACATTATTACCTGCACTAAACGAAAGAATAATCCAAACCCAAGCAGCGCATTTCACCATTGCTGCAATAACTTTTTAAAATTATGAATGTTCATTTAGATATATTTCCCTGTGAAGAAAATAATTTTGTACACAGGCCGTCCCCATAGAAAGCTCCCTCTGCCCTTCTTCATTCAGCTGACTGAAATTCTCCCTACGCCAGATTGGCAGGATTAAGTTAATGCACTTTAAACATCTTATAGGCCAAATGCTTGCAAAGGCTGATTGAGACAAACTCTGAAACGACTGGAAGAGAGAAGCTCATAGAAGTCTGCAGTAGTTTATTGCTAGAATTCGTATACACAGGAAGTAAGTGAAAGACTGAAGAAAATGACGTCTGGGTTTTTCAAGACCAGCAGGCAGTAGTTTAGTTGTGTTTCTTATTTGACAGTTACCTCTCAATCCTGGTGTGCACCTGCAAACAAAGCCTAGAGCATACTGGGAGTTGAAGTAGGCTGGAAGTAGTGGCTCGGTACCATACAGCGTCTTCCAAGAACGCTCGATGCACGCCCCTCCGGAGAGACAAGGGCTGCTGGCGCACTCACTGATATCTACCTCACAGTGTCTACCTGTGAAACCTGTTCAGAATTACCGAATACACAAATCAACACATACATTCATTAGCTACTTGAAGTTATATAGAAAATCTTTTTACAGCCACCAGAGTGATTAAGTTGCTAAAGGTGCAAGGATTGGAGGAGCCTGGAGGGGTAGCAATGAGCAAAGAATCATTACCACAAATTGGGGGGAGACAATTATTTTTAAAAAGATGTTTTTACAAACCTGTATGTATTCCTTATTAATCTCATTGATATCAATTTTTATTCGAGAATTATCTGAAATATCTTTAAACGTAACTTTAAAAACAGGAAACTGAGATAAAGCAGGTGTGGCTTGAATGAGGCTTAGGCTAGCGAAAGTTCTCAAATGTTCAAGAAGGGATGGCCATTGTTTTCTATCTCACTTTGCAGCAACAACTTGGTTTAATGGTTTAATGGGTAAACATCCTCTGGGAGGATTATTTTGTTGTACCTGGCCAGCAGTTGCATGTGTAGTTCCCATGGTTCTCCTGACACAGGGCGTTGTTGAAACATGGATAGCTCATGCACGGCGGCTCAGGAATTTCACAGTTCGAGCCCATGAAGCCCGAATCGGAGCAGTTGCATCTGTAGCTAATAGGATACATATCATGTTACAAAGCATTCCTATGCATTACCATTTAACGGAGGCATTCTGTAGTGGCTTTATTTTTTTGTCATCAATTGTTTAAGAAATTCAGATCAGAAATAAAAACCCAAAATAAGTTTGTGTCTGCGTATACTGGAAACCTAGCTATTTCACTTTTTTTGTTTCAGGTTTGTTTGAGATGTTTAATAATTTGTTTTCTTGCCTCAGGAACCCCAAGCCGTCAATGATGAGCAGGTACCATTCTGACTCTTCAATTAAAATTTAGCCTATTTATTTAACAACATTATACATGCTGATAGGATATATTTATATTTTTCTTCCATTGAGCTCGATGAAACTTATTTTAAGGCCGGTATCCAACCTTCCATTCTTGTTTAGAAAATTGGAGAAGCTCAGCAGTTATGGTATTCTAATTGCATTCTATAAAAATTTCAGTCAGGTTTTTGATCAGGACATATCACAGAGACAGCATTTGTGAAGGTTAAATGATATTGTTTTAGCATCAGATCATACCTTGTTGTC
>JAOYSI010000157.1:0-18559 GCA_025775065.1 Hiodon alosoides | reverse complement strand
GTTTTCTATTTTTGTGGGGGGGGGCCATTTTGTTCTGGCTCCGTCCCCCCCCGTGGCCAAATTTTTTACGTTGCCATAATGTTTTTTTGGCCCCCCCCCCCCCCCCCCCACTGTAAGCAGCCCCGTTGTTGAGGCCAAAACACGGCGCTAATGGCATGTTCTTTGTTTTAGTTTGCATTTTTGTTCATGAGAGGTGCTGCATCAGTGCCATTTAACTGTCTATGCGGTTAGACATAGCACCCCTGCACGCCTCTCTCTCCCCCCACTGCTTTCTCACTCAGACTGACTCCAGCAGTTTATCTGTCCTTTGTGTCACAAACTGAATCAATTAACAGCCCTCAGATGTAGAATATTGGTATAGTATATTTATACCATTACACTTCTGAGGGTGTGTGTGTATCGAACAAAGGCTGTACGGTTTCAAGATGTTTGGGACACATAGTTCTAGAACAACCTGTTTGCTGGCTGCCTTCAAATGGTGAATTCAGCCTGAGGTTTAATAAATAATGAATCACAATTACATTTTAGTAAGATATTTTCCTTTAGTTGAATGGAACTGCTGGTTACCGGAATTTGGATTTGGTGTGACCCGTTCACCCGAAGGTAACTTTAACACACATCTTAAAAAGAGAACGTGCAGTTCTGTTCTGCCTATTAATTCTAGGCCAACATGCTTCCCTAGGAAATGTTTCTCAGGCCTGGTCCAGGAGACAATACTTCCTGAATTGGGGTTTCGTCTCTAACTTCTGAACATGGAGGAAACGCTGAATATGTTTAAATAGGGCAAAATATTAATTTGATTTAAGTCCTTGACTGGAATGAAGAGTTGCGTGCACACTGGGGTCCTCTAGGACCAGGTCTGAGAACTACTGACCCGGAGTACACACTGATATGGGGGCCAAGAATCATTTTGGTCCCTCATAGACGAAGCATGGAAACAAGTGTTACTTAAGTTTGGTGATATATTGGTTCATTTACGTTCCAGCTAATCAGTATAAATGTTTATATTTTTGCGGAGCGAACAATAAGATCACACTGGTCAAAAACTGAAAATGTAAAAGTAAACGTTGATACGCGGTTTAAATATTGTGATGTCGTTTGTTGACATTTAAACAACACAGTTGTGTCCAGTTTCTGTACTTGGTTGGAGGCTTTAATGGTTATGCGAGGCAACACCAAGGTTTAGCCGTTCGTTGAGAGCCCCATTACTTGGCGTGTCTAGTAAACGCGTTCCCGTTTATTTTAGTCTGTGTTTCAGTTCCCCAGTATTGGACGTCCGGTGTCGTCGATGTTATGCGGCTCCTTCTACTTCCTGCTCTGCAGCTAATGCTGGGAATTTGAGTTTTGTGGGTGGATATGCTTTTCCTTACAACACTTCAAAGTTGACGTGACAAGAAACTCTAGTGAGGATGATTGAGGAGTAGTTGGTGTTATCGATGCCAAACAGCAGCCACCCCAGTCATGTCTGTCAGCACTGGATATCGTATGACCAGTGGGGAGATCTCCTCACTCCTGCCCCTCCTACACTTTGTCGTACGAGTGTGCTTTTCTTTTTCAAAGTGCGCATTACTTCATGAGGTGCAGTATGCGCGCCAACACTTGAGCAAGATGTCTTGTTTACCAAAGTTTTTTTTTTGTCCAGCCTCAGCTATGTCAACATGGCCAGAGTGTTGGAGCGACTGACCCTTGGGTGGCATCTATGCTGGGCTATGGGAGAAGATTTCAGTCTTAAAGCAACATTTTTGTCCTGGCATGCTTTGCCGTGATTTGAAAAAAAAAATAACGAATTTCGGCGGCTTTGGCCGAGTCGTATCTGGTGCGCTGACAAATCACGCTCTGTCGATATTCTCTTTTGGTCTGGTGCCTCGGTATACGGATAATGAATGTAAATGCCTGCTTGGATATACAAATGTTTTTGGTAAGCTGCCGAAAGTGGTGCTCCAGCAGGTGTCTCAATTCCCTTATAGTGTGAATATATGGCTGCTTCCCTGCTAAAGCCCTGGGGACAAAAATCCATCTCGGGTTCAACTCAGATAAGCACTCAGTCCTTGTGAAAATGTGTTCTAAATGTGCAGTGAAGCCTTGCTCCTCCGTTTGTGCCCCTGTGGGTGCAGGCTTATTGGATAAGGGCTGTTTATGGTAACGTTTTTGCATTAAGACATTTATCACAGATATATTTATATATATATATATAAATATATTGCATGAATTTATTGCTTAGAACTTCTTTAAAATAAAAAAATAAAAATCCTCTTTACTACTCTGCTTGTTTATACCCTGCTTTGCATAATTTTTTGTGCATTGAATGGCATCAAAGAAGGGGGAAAGACATCCTGCAATGAGACACCTGTAGTTGCCAGGCAGGTCTGGTGGGTTCCTCCCTAATGCTTGAGCTATGAGCTGACACCTATGAATCTAGTTACTCACTGTTGTAATTGTGTGTATCTGAGTCGAGGCAGCATGGACGCTAAGCTGCCCCTTCTTTTGCTGCTTTTCCACAACTCTGCCGTCTTCCACAGTGCTCCCTTAAACCGGGGGAACTGCAGACCCATACGGTTTGAGCCACCAATGTTGGACTTCCACGAACAGTAAGTACCCAGAACCGCTGTTCATTTGTCTTTTCTATGTATTTGTGCTTTGATTAGTAATGGTGGTATGTTCCCTCAGTCTTCATTTTCCTTAATTTTCTACTGACGACATAGGGCTTTCATCAGGTGTTAGAGGGCCTGGCTGACATAAAGCCTTCTTTTTAATGTTGCTTGGGAATGATTTGTCTCTGAAGGCACTGCCACACTCGTGACTTGTCCTGCCTTCCGAATGTTGCCGGATGTTTGAAATAGCATTGACTGCTGTGAAAAGCTATTGTTTTAAAAAGCATTGAATGCACACGCCACTTCTCGATGAAAAGCTGTTTGTACTTGTGAAGGGGGATCGGCCTAAGACTGTCATCTTCAAGTTGTTGCTAGGTATTACTAAACAATTCTTTGTTGAGAAATCACACCAGATATAAACGCATTTTGAGCTAACGTTCTCTTCATTTTTACACTAGAATACTGTCGTTGGGATATAAGTCTTGGAAAGTTCTTGTTTTAAAAAAAAAAATAAAAAAAGTTTTCAATTTCATTAACTTTCTTCCTGGTTAACATTTTACAAGTTCTCTGGACGTGCTACTTTGTAGTGGTGAGAAATCCAGTTTTTTATTTTATTTTATTAACTAGATACTATAGTGGCCTAATTCATTCCGTCATTCTCTGCCAGTAGGGTTTCAGTCTAAGTATTTGTTCATAATTTTCATAACAAGGTGATGAAGTATGTCTTTAGCTCCATCGGGCCAATAATTGGTTGAATGAATAGATTTTGTGCTCAGGTGGAAGGAAAACCTATACCCAGAAATGGGAACCCTGTTCTTGCCAGCAATAATTAGGCAAGTTCCTATTAATGGAAGCTATCTAACCTGACTTAACGTCAAGTTATACCTTAAAATATAATAAGTTATTTAGCCTTCTAGCTCTCCGTACATTACAAGACATGACCGAGCTTTTAACTAAATTGTGTGTGTGTGTGTGTGTGTGTGTGTGTGTGTGTGTGTGTGTGTGTGTGTGTGTGTTAATGCATTTTCTGCGTATTTATTTTGACAGGTATTTTTTTTATTTTTGGCAGGAAAGTATTGTAAAAGTACCTGTTCCTTTGCAATTAAATCAGAATGCAATCACAAGATTGTATAATAGTGTTATTTTAAGCAGGTCAGTTTTCAGTTTTGTCTGTGAAACCACGGCACAGTGCTTTCCTGCTGCCAGAATTCCCATCCTAATCCCTCCGAGGAAGCAGGAGAAGACTCAGAATCTCAGATTTTGAGAAAGCAGTCTGATATTTGGGCAAAACCGCCCATATGTGACTCACGGCATATTTAGAAGTGCCTGAGAGGGCCAGGAGGAAAGCCTGGTGGCTGATGTGCTTCACAACGTGTTATTAACTCTTCAAGCAGACGGTCCTGCCTTGACACAGAGTGGGAGCAAACACGCCTCGTATGGCTCTATCCCACCACCTCTGTACCTATAAATTTGCTTTGAGAACCCTTGATCTTGAAATATTTCCTTTCAGTCTGCATAAATGGCCTTCATCTGTAAAGATGGAATTGGCAGTAGTTATTTGTGTTTTTCATCACGATATGGAATTGCCAAATTGTCATTAACCGTTTGTCCGATTGACACTTAATTTGGTACGTGAACTCATTGTACCAAGCACTAACAAACTTGCGAAATGTCAAAATATGGCTGAATGGCAACCCAATCAAATAGAGTATTTCAGCATGCAACATTCGACTGACTCCTTTATCCTTTCAGCTTGAAACTTAGCATACTGGTGGTACATGCTCTGTATGCTGTCTATGGACATTTTAAGTTTGACCCTAAAACGGTGCATTCTAGATATTGCTACAAACAAAAAAGCAACCTTATTCTTAGTTACACTGACACAGTGTCATCACTGATGAGTGTCCCGAGTCGGATTGCCCTTGTGTTAAACCATAGATATGACGGTTCCTCAGGACCCACAAAGGCTTAAAGTGTGTCTGTGTCTGTGTCTGTGTCTGTGTCTGTGTCTGTGTCTGTGTCTGTGTCTGTGTCTGTGTCTGGTCAAACTAATGTTGTCTATATACGCAGAGTTTTGGATTAATTTATTTTTTATGTGATCGCTGAAGGAGAATGAGAAATGACAGCGTTACTTGGATGCTATTTTTCTTCATAGATATTCATATCTTTAGTCATCTTTCTTCAGTTGAGACCATGACACGCCTGCAATTTGTGAAGCGATCAATTAGAATGATTCATTTGAATGAGTACTGACTGACTGAGAGCTGAGTTTATTAGATACACATCTTGATGGTCTGTTAATGATCCATATTTATCTTGTTCTTTGCAGGCCCGTTGGGATGCCAAAAATGGAAAAAGTTTACTTGCACAATCCTAGTTCAGAAGAAACTATAATTTTAATATCAATATCAGCGACAACCGCTCATTTTCACGCTTCCTTTTTTCAAAATAGGGTAAGTGTTTTGTTGTAGGCTAAAACATGTTTACTGCATCTTAAATTGACATCGTTTTCTTAGTCTGTGCTAAGAGATTTCCCAGCTAAACAAATGGCTGTGAGCAACTTCCTGCCAGCTCTGTAAATATTTGATTACACTCACGACAGTGGTGCTTTGAATCCAAGTCAGTATTACTGCAAAACGAATGTCTTTTGTATTCTTTGTTGTCGCTTGGCTAGCTTATCCTTGTCTGCATGCATGTTCTTGTGATAAGTTGGTGTTCTATGTTCTATCCATGTAAGTCAAAGCCCCATCAAACTGTTATAGGGATTGGTCGCCATGGATATACAAAAACGTAATAACATTTTTTATTCATCCTTATTTATTCATCCATTTTCAAAGTTTTACCAACAATATGGATTAGTCTTTGACCAAGTTTAGTTTGGTGTCTCTGAGAGATAGGTTTGCATTGTTGAGTTCTTTAATTGCCTTTGAGGATTAGCATTTGAAGCCTTAATTTAGTGTCTATTCCTAGAGCTTTGCTGAAGAGCAATGTTTTTCAGTATGTTTACTATGGCAATTAAGCTTTTTTTTCCCCCCCTTTCTATAGATAATTCCACCTGGGGGAAATACATCATTTGATGTGGTTTTTCTAGCCCGAGTAGTGGGCAATGTAGAAAATACTTTATTTATTAATACGTCACATCATGGGGTGTTCACGTATCAGGTATGTACGAGAATATGTTTTTACTAAGAGTATAACCAGATATGGGAAGTGAGTGCCATGTACCTCTCTCATTTTGATTCGATGGCTTTGCTTTAAAGGTGTTTGGCGTGGGTATACCCAACCCTTACAGGCTGCGGCCCTTCATCGGGGCACGGGTGCCTGTAAACAGCAGCTTTTCGCCCCTTATAAATATACACAACCCACACAGCGAACCGCTGCAGGTATGCACTCTTTGTTTTGTTGTTTGATTTCTTTTCCCCAGAGAACAGACCTACGGTAGGTTTTTAGTGAGCCGTGTTTGTTTCATAAAGCCTGGATTTTAGCCAGGGGATTATTTCTCCCCGTCTTCAAATACAGGATTGTTTTGACAAAATACAAGTGCTCATTGAAGTTAGACTCAATTGTGTTATCCTGTATCAGGCCACCGTAGGTAAATGACACAGGGCAGTGTTGGTTAAGCTTGGTAAACTTGACGCTGCTTGTCAAACTTTGTTATGGTCAGAAATAAACTAACACGTCTTATCTTTTATTATCTCAGGGTGGTTTGGCCCACGGTCCGGCATTTACGGCGTAAACTGTTTAAAATAAGTCTCCTATGTCTGCAGGTTGTTGAAATGTACTCCAGTGGGGGGGATCTGCACCTGGAGCTACCCACGGGCCAGCAAGGAGGCACCAGAAAACTATGGGTTGGTATCTGCTCTTTGGTATATCCATCGTGTCCGTTTCACCGGGGCCTGTAATTGACTGCATTTATGTGAACCTGCTGTTCACCAGCCATTTCCTTTTCCCTCTGCTGTGTTGGTTTGCTAGCCTTGAAATGTTCAATGTGCTCTATACATTTGTATTTCTCGCCCTAACCCTGCCTTATCTGTGGACTCCAGGAGATTCCCCCGTTTGAGACTAAGGGGGTGATGAGGGCAAGCTTCTCCTCACGAGATGCAGATAACCACACGGCCTTCATCAGGATAAAAACCAACGCCTCCAATGAGGATGAGTTCATCATCCTCCCGGTGGAGGTGGAGGTCACCACAGGTAAATCTCTGGTCTCTCTCGGTCTTGTGATTGTCTGGTGTGTAGTAGAGAACGTGCACTCCTTAACTAATGGTCTATCGCTTTGTTCTAGCTCCTGGTATATACTCCTCCATAGAGATGCTGGACTTTGGTACCCTACGATCGCAAGGTGAGGCTTCTCAGAATGTCATGTCATTACAGCAGGCTGTAATTTAGCATGAGGAGGGCCCGGATGTTAAATTGCTGCCTACATAAATCTCTCGTAAATGCCTGTCAAGTTTAAGTGACTGCATGTTTGCCATTTTATATGCATGTTGGGTCTGAAAATTACATTTACGAGAGAACGTGAAAATAATTTTGTTTTTTATTTATTTTGCAGATCGTCCAAAACAGTTGAATTTACATCTTCTAAATTCAGGAGCTAAAGATGTACCAATTACAGTAAGTACCTCTTGATTTAGGGTTGTTATACTCCGGTCATAGCCAGAAGATTCTGCTGGTTTTCAAGCTAAATCTATTAGATCAGGGATGATTTATAAATCAAATAAAGACAAAAACCAGCATAGCTTGTGGTCGTGATGACTGGATTTGACAATCTTGTCTTAAAAAAAATAAATAATAATAATAATGTTTTCTGTCAGGCGAGCTAATAGTAGTGCTTGGTTTTACAGAGTGTGCGGCCAACACCATCAAATGAAGCCGTTTCCATAGACTTTAAGCCAGTCACACTCAAAGCTGGAGAAAGTAGATATACCAAAGTTGCAAGTATCAGTTTTGATGGTAAGTCCTGTGGTTTCTCTTTAAAGAATGTCCTTAGAATCCATGGTCATTTTCTGCTGACGGGTGCTACTGTAACAGACTTATTACCTCTGACCTTGGTATTCCTTTAAAAACTCTTCTGCTTTGACATCATTCTAATAGAGACTTGCAAAACCACGTTAAAAATACACAAGTGGAACATTTTATACGTTTGGTCAATCACTTCCCAACATGCTATATTAAATCAGTGTTGTCCTCTATACCACCACTAAGAATGTAATGTTTAGATAATAGTCTTCCTGCCTGATTGTTCCTCTAAATATGGTTAGTTTATCCAGAAGCCATCTCAATGACATGATTAATGGACCTTAAACTTGCGGTCTTCACGTATTTGGTTGAAGGGTTTTGCTGTTAGACTGACATCATGTTAGCCTGCTATAATAAACAACATTTGAGCCTGTAACTCACTCCTGGAACTGTAGTGTGATGATGCAACATGGTAAGTGTTACTGGTACTGGCCTTGATATGAATGGTGGGAATTTAAACAGCAGCTGCTAACCACACAGCCCCCTCCCCCAATCAGTAACCATCCATCACCATCTAAAGTTTCTGCTCCTCATCAGTGGAGGTGCAGACAAGCCTTTTTTTTTCGTTTTCCTACCTTGTATCGGTGAGCCAGGCCATTGTGCGACACTGATGCCCCTGCGCTGCTCCTGCTGCTTTTAGATCTTTTCAATCCGCATAAAATATTTGGCTCGCTTCCAGGATTCATTCCTGGTTTCGCTTGCAGTGCTGAGTTGGGGTTGCCATATGCATAACCACAGCGTTTCTCTTTTTCAGCATCAAAAGCTCGAAGACCGTTTCAGTTTTCTGGTAAAATTACAGTGAAAGCGAAAGAGAAAAGCTACTCCAAACTTGAAATTCCATACCAAGCTGAAGTTTTAGAAGGGTAAGGCTTTGCTTCAGTCATTAGGAAAAATGGGGGGAAAATTTGGTTTTCTGTCCCAAAAAGGTTTACTGTTACTCTTAATTAGTAATAGTACAAAATGCCAGTGTGTAAATGGTCTTAATAAAAATAAGTCAAAAAAGGTGTTCTGGAGAATTACTGAATTTTAATTATTTGAAAGAAAGGTTTGCTTAAGAGTGTTAAAATTATAAACGGTATGAATAATTCTGAATTTCAGATTACGCCTTAAGAACACTAATGAAATTACTGAGTTGTTGCATGTAATGCTGACATGAATGCAGTGACACCACTGTTTTGTGAAATGATTATCAGTTGGATATATTTGCAATGTCTATTCAATCATATTGATGCGCTGTACTCATGTTTAATCAGGCAACTTGTCTGTATATCACCCATGTGGCAACATGGTCTGACAACACTCTAGTGTGAAACGGCAGCTTTGATGCTGAAATCTGTCTGGATCAGGTACCTGGGGTTTGACCACACAGCCACGCTGTTCCACATCAGAGATAGTCCCACAGATCCCATGGAGAGGCCCATCTTCCTCACCAACACGTTCAACTTTGCCATCCGCATTCACAACGTTTCCCTGCCAGAGGAGGCCAAGACTATGTTTGCCGTGAGTGTCGCTGTGTGCCGGCTGATTGTTACATTGGGTTGGAGTGAATGGAAGCAGTTTGAGGCTGATGTAGTACATTTGATTCACATTTTTGAAATTTTTTACTCTTGAAACAATGCAAAGAAAATACTTTAATTTAGAGTAATTCTCATGCTCTGATATGAATAGGCTAGAAGCTGTTGGGAAATGGATCAGATTAGCTTTTTGGTCATGCTGGGCTCATTGTTGCATTAAAAAACAGATTAAATATTCTCGGTGAATAAGAGGTTTCTCAGGACCAAACAGTTAGAGGATGGGGGTCTGTTGGTACCAGGTAGAGAGTTATCCTCAGCCATCGAGGTGTTTGACCTGTAACAAATGGGACGATATGTTTTGTGTTGAGATGGAGAAGCCTGGTTGAGAGTTGAGAAACTGCAAGTTGAGAGACCGAGAAAGTTGACTTTTCTGTTGGCGGGGTTGTTCCAGGTCATTAAGCTAATGCTGCCTCTGTGTCTTCGTCAGGTACAGAACTTCAGCCAGGCCATCCTGATCCCTCCACACGAGTCCCACAACATTTTCTCCCTCTGCTTTCGGCCTGTCAGGCCCTCTGTTCACATCGACAGCAACATCCTGCTCATCACCAATGCCTCCAAATTCCACCTCCCCATCCGGGCCTACACCGGCTTCCTCGAGGTTCGCCCTGGGGCAGACATCTCAGAACACCCCTATAGACGGGCTGCACCCTTCCCTGGGCTTTAGGATTACACATCACTTTTCTTTAGTATTTCTAATATTTGCTTATTTGCAGGAAATGGCAGAATATATTGAAACTTACATTGATGGCATTTAGCAGACACGCTTATCCAGAGCGACGTACAAAAGTGCTGTAGTTTTAGGGTTTAAGTGCAATACAAAAGGAAACCCTCCAGACGACTATGGACTTAATATCATGTGTAGGAACAATGCAGTTGAGAGATATTTCTTATGAATTGTATGTGTAAAGGATTCTGTTTTATTATGTTGTTGATGAAACTTTCCATTTTCCCCCAAACAGCCAATTGTTCTACCACCCAGTCCGGAGGAGCACTTCATAGACTTCAGTGTTCTCAGTGCCACAGACGTTAGCAGCATCGTGTTTGTGGTCGTCAACAGTAACCCCATTGAGGTGGGAACCCGTTGTCCTGCTCAGAAGTATTTTGATTTTAGATTTTTTTCCCCCTTCTTAACGTCCCGCTGGGCAGCGTCTGACTTCTGAACCCCCTCCCCTTCCCCAGCTGGAGATCAAGTCCTGGCAGGTCACCGGAGACAGCCTGTCAATGGAGCTGCTCCGATCCGAGCAGGGGAACAGAACCGGCATGCTATCAAGGCTGAAAGAACTACAGGACGCGACGGCGTCCAACCAGAAAACTGTACGCGCACAGCCTCACATTCAAAAAAATTTTTTTTTTAACGTCGGTGGTGTATCCTGCTAAATGACAATTTGGCTTAGGTCATATCAGAACGACGCATATACTGGGGCATTGCATGTTCTTAGTAGATATAGAGAATTATATCTACTTACTTACTCCTTTAAAGGATTTTTGAAGGAAAAAAAGGCCTGTTTTGGGTTTCAGTCTTTTGCCTTTTTGTTTTCCATTTATAATTTCATTAATAATGTTTTAAGAGACTATCATGGAGATATTCACCTTTTTTTTGTAGTTTTGTAAGAATCATTGTTGCATCCTTCTTTATGTCGCTGATGCTCTTTCTATCAGAGGCCATTAATATTGTTCATGTCTGTCATTTATATAGGTGGCTGAATGGAGGCATAAGGAAATATATGTTGTTATAATGAAATAACAACATGTTTTGTTAGCCAAGATGCTGTGTGGTGCAGCTGCATGTATTATTCATCAGAATGGAAAAAAGCATGCGTTTGTGTTGGAAGTGGGTTTGGAAATTGCTTTAAAGGATGCATATTTGTCTCTGCAGGTGATATTGGCCTCTGGCTACTATGCTGCATTTAGAGTCACCCTTGTGTCAAAGGACCTGGAGGGTGTATATGATGGAGCTATACACATTACAACAGACTACGAGGTGTGTTACCTGATGCGTTCCACAAATATGCTAAAGGTCCTTGCCAGAATTTGATGCCGTTTCTGATTCATTTTTTGGATTCTGTTCGTCTTTTCAGATATTAACAATACCAGTGAAAGCTGTCATAGCGGTGGGCACATTGACCAGCTCACCAAAGCACATTGTTCTTCCAACTTCCTTTCCGGTGAGATGGAATTCCTCTTTGAAAACACTGATGTTTAATGTCCTGCTCCGATCACTTGGGTGTTGTGTGAAGTGTATCTCCCACCATCTCAGTTTGTTGCGTGGCAAGTGTTGCACAGAAACCTGGACGAGTTTGAGCTTGTTTTCCCTGATGCTTAAAAAGAATGTATATATGTATATACATTACATGACCAAAAGTATGTGGGCATCACTAGTGGATTTGTCTATTTCAGCCCAGCCGGTGCTGACAGGTGTATTGAATAGAGCACACAGTCGTGAGATCTCCATAGACAAACATTGCCAGTAGAAGAGCTCAGTGACTTTCAGCACGTCAGCTTTCCAAAAAGTCAGTTATTCAAATTTCTGCCCTGCTATAGCTGCCTCGTTCTACTGTAAGTGCTGTTATTGTGAAGTGGATACATCTGAGCAGCAGCAGCAGCTCTGCCGCCAAGTGGTAGGCCACCCAGAGCTAGGCCACCACCGAATACTGAGCCGTATATTGCTTGTAAATATCGTCTGTCCTCCATTGCAACAATCACTACCGAGTTCTAGATTGCTTCTGGATGAAACGTCAGCGCAAGAGCTGTTCGTTGGGAGTTTCATGAAATGGATTTCCATTGCCAGGCAGCCCCACACAATGCACAGCGCCAAGTGTCGGTTGGCGGGGTGGAACACTTGCCCCCCAACGGACCCTGTAGGAGTGTAAACGCGTTCTCTGGAGTGATGAATCACGCTTCCCCATCTGGCAGTCCGACATGCAAATCTGGATTTAGAGGTTGCCATGATAATACTACCTGCTCAAATGTATAGTGCCAACTGTAAAGTTTGGTGGAGGAGGAATTATGGTCAGCGGCAGTTCCAGTGAGGGGGAAATTGAACACTACAGAATACGATTACATTCTAGAGGATTCTGTGCTTCCAACTCTAGGGTAGGACCTTTCCTTTTTCAGCATGGCAATGCCCTCCTGCACAGGTCCATACAGAAATGGTTTGGCAAGATCGTTGTAGAAGAACTGGATTGGCATGCACTGAGACTTGATCTAAACCGCATCAAACACCTTTGGGATGAATTGAGCACTGATGGTGAGCCTATCTCACTAATGATCTTGTGGCTGAATGTCCCTGTTGCAGTGTTCCTACATCTAGTGGTAAGCCTTCCCAGAAGAGTGGAGGCTGTTATAGCAACAAAGGGGGGACCACCTCCATATTCATTCCTTTTGACTAAGATGTTCCAGTAGAGTGTGTGTGTGTGTGTGTATCAGAGAGCAATCTTTGGAGTATTGCGTGGGGCAGGTCTCAAAAGATGGGGATGACAGAATTGGCCCCAATTTGCCGTTAATGGCTGTGACCTCTCTGGCTCCAGAGCCATTGGTTCCGCCACCCACATCCTCATGTGTGCCATGCGTTTGTGCATTGTCTTTCATCTTCTAGGGGAAAACGGTCCATCAGGGGTTCAGCATCATGAGCTCCTTTTCCCAGAGGGTGAAGCTTCAGCACATCCGCTCCCTCACTGAGGATGTCCGCTTCTACTACAAGAGGCTCAGGAATAATAAGGATGAGCTGGAGCCAAGACGCAAGTCTAAGGTGTAGTTTTAGCTCAATCCATATCAGCCGAATCAAATCCTGTTCACTGACTAGGTTCATCTGATTAGTAAATGCATTAATGTATGTTAAAGATTACATGATTTAATCACTTTTGATAGTGAATTCCTTGTTGTTTTTGTATTTTCTAGGTAGCAAATATTTATTTTGATGCGAGTTTGCAGTGTGGGGATCACTGTTATGTGGGACTGCCGTTTTTATTTAAATGTAAGTACTTGATTGTTTATTTAAGCAAGTTGCGCCTGGGGTGTTCGTATGGGCTCATTTTGTTTTCTCTATGAAATTTTAAACATGTTTTCTTATTTTAGCGGAGTCTAAGCCACACGGGCTGTTCATGCAGGAGAATATGTGGGATGCCGATGTGGATTTGCATCAAACACTTCTCAAAAGGTGGAGAGAGTTGAAGGAGAACTCAGGGCAGGAGTAAGTTCATCACTGGAGCTCTTCCGCATTTTGAGCAGGTCATTGTGATCCTTACCTTTTTGAAGAAACAAAACCACTGAACCCCTTTCCTCATGCAGGGCTGAAGCTGTGTTTGAGGTGAACGCTGATCTTCAGAAAAATGTGCAATCCAAAATTACAGCCCGGCTGACATGGCCTTCAATTATCAACTCCTCGCGTCAGATACTATTCCCCCTGACCAACACCAACAGCTCTTCTGTAAGTTTGTGCACAGCTCTCTAAAGTGTGATGTCGTGCTGGAGATACGGGTCTGTAAGTGCAGTCATATATATTTAATTACTTAATCTCTTCACAGGAGGAGGAGGTCGTCTTGGAAAACCCGGCAGATGTGCCAGTCTATGTCCAGGTGCTCCCTTTAGCCCTGTATCCCAACCCCTCAGTGTTTGCAGAGAAGTTGGCTGACAGGTAAAAGTGGTCTACGGCCTACTTTATTACGTTAACATTGTATTTCAAACAGGAATGTTGACTTGATAGCTGCAATAATTGTATTTAATTGGTGTGATATTTTGTTGTGATATTTTGTTTTGTTTTGTTTGCTGCTGTTGTAGATTTTGAATCAATATTCAATATTGATTAATTTGTGGCATTGAAGCTGTCACCTTGGTTCTGATTTGTGTTGTCTCCTCAGACTCACGCTGGGGACGTTATCAAATATCAGCACCAACACACTGGAGTTCCAAGTTCTCAGAAACCAAGTAAGCCCTGCTGCACCCAGACTATTTGAAAGAATTTTGTTCCTGTTTTACTGCTTCTCCATTTGTCAAGTTCTGCCAATTTTCTCAAAGAATAGCCTCAAACATAGAGATTTAGTCTGTGTTGTAAAGCATTTCAATATGATTGTTTAAATGCAGAGCAATCTACCAGACTTCCTCTAAAGATTTTCGTTTCCTGATTTTTATACTATGAATAAGCACTTTTTGTTCATTCTCTCTGACAGTGGTCTTTCTTTCCCCTTGCAGACATCCTTCATTAAGGGTAGCACAGGATTTATAGAAGGGCCAGCACGGCCCTTTGTTTGCAATGTCCTGCTTTTGCCTGGAGAAGTAAAGTCCTTCACCGTGAAGTTCACTCCTGTTAGCAACCACACAGTTGCCTCCCTTCTTATTGTCAGGTACATTTGCCTGCTCTGCCAGAGTTGTGCAGGGATTCCTTTGTGCTTTTAAACAATGAAAACAATCTTCCACAATGAAATCTTTTCCACAATGAAAGTACAAATTATGAATCATCAATAATGGGTTATTTCCCCCAAGTAACCAGAAATATCTGAACAGATATGCTAAAATCATGCGAAGGTGCCTGTGTCTTGTGACCTGGCAGCCATGATAGTTTTTCTTCAGAAAGTGAGACTGAGCAAGGCTGAGTATTAAATGATTGTAACCTCCCCTTTTTGCTTGTTTGTGTTGTTAATAGACCCTTCCTTGTGAAAAGCAATGTTTGTTTTGTAACTTTTTTGCTAGCTAGTCCAATTGCGACCATGTGCCTGCAGGGAAGCCTGCAGCTTGCACCCCTCACTTCAGTGGGTCTAGCATTTGTTACATTTTGTCTTGTCCTACATGACTGTTTTTACAACTTTTATAGTGTTTTTTTGCTGATGCAATGTATTGTAAAGTGTTTTGTGTGTTTATCCATGGGGATATGGATATCTGATCGTGGCTGATTCTTATTAGTCTCTGGCTGGAGCAAGTAATTTTTTTAGCTGTGTGCAGGCTCTGCCACAGCTACGGTATAGCCATCTTAAATAATTAAGCCATTGTGCTAGGTGTGCTCCAGCATATATTGTTACCTGCTTTTTTGTACCTTCAACAATGGAAATTGTAAGTTTTGGCATCTTGATTTACAAACCTTGATCTTTGCTACTTCGATGTAACTTACGAATGGTTTGATGCAGCTCCAACTCTTGCTGAGGCAGTCTGGACGTTGTCGTTGTAGTTGTAGTTCCGATGTCTGCAGGGTATTTGACTTGTCGAAGGAGCTTTGGCGTGTTCAATGTATTCCCAACACTATTTGAAATAGCTGCTTATCTTTGGTGTAATCGGTTGATGCTGAACACTACATCATCAAGCATGTTTTTGATCTTGTTATACTGACACAAATTTGGTAGACCTCTTCTCTTGGTGGTTCCAGGTATTAAACAAACTATGCAATGTAAGGGAGAACCTATAGAAACCTTACTCCGCCAGCATATTCTTGGATTTTTTGGAGCTTCCACACAATTTTGGTGGCTTACCAGACCAAAATCTTGGCTTCTGCTGTCGGATTGGCTTAGCTCATCTTTTTGAGAAGCCTGCAAGTATTCCGCACCATGGCTCGGGAAGCAGAGGCCCTAATAAATTTCTTCCACAGCCCCAGGGTCCCTTCTCATAGGACCCTTTAGTATACTGGGCTCTGTGCACCAATGACGCCTGCTTAGGGATGTTGTTCAAACACGGACGAACATGGATCTACAGGCTAACCTGTCCTTGGGCCTAGAGATCCAGGTGCTGTTGCGCAAGAGCTATTGATGTGGTTCTATCCCCTGACAGGTGCGGGGGTATTAATTCTGGTGCCAAAGCAAGATGGTAATCTGGATATCAGGCAGGTCAAAATCTACTTGAGCCGCAAGTGGTTCAAGATTGACCCTTAAGATGCTGGCCCAGGCCATCCATCCATCCAGGCAAATGGTTCACAAAGGTGGATCTGCTGGGTGATTACTTCCACAACCCTATAACACCTGGATACGCAAAGAACGTACTTGGCCGTGATTAAAACTTGCCACTGTTTATCGGATCCCATTTTCTGATGGAAGCCCGGCGGCTCAGACAGACGAGGAAGAATATTTTTCTCCAGTGGAGGCTAAATGTCCAACAAAGCGCCAACAAAGCCTCCCTTTGAACCTATGTGATTAACAGAGCTGAAGGTTTTATCCCTTTAAGGCAGATTTACCCAGCTTTCATCATTCCATATGAACCAATCAGTGAAACTGGAAGCCTTCTGTCACCTGCCCAGTCGGAAAGAAAGCATATCCTCCACACGTTACGTCCAGTGAGAGTGCTAGCACACTGTGTGGAGAGAACAGCAAACTAGGTTGGCCTGAACATCTGTTTTCATGCTGCGGGTCTTGGACGCAGGGCCAGGTGGCTTTTGTACTACTCAGCTTGCTTAGCGCCCTCCGGCTGTCCTTACAGCTACGGTATACTAACCCAGTACTGATGGTTCATATTTCATATTTTAAAGAGGACATTGGGTTATTATTTTAACCGTGGTTCTCTAAAGTAAGAATATTATCCGTCTTTGCTGTCGCTGCGGTGCCCCAATGTCTTGTGGGAAGTGAGAAGAACTGTTATGGCTGTGGGATTTTATAGGGCTGCATTCACTTGAATTGGCCGTTCTCGCGTGATTCGGCATCTGCTCAGATCAGTCTAGATTCTTGAGTGAAATTACTAATTTGTGATAGTTAATATTATATTTCAGGGAACTAAGAATATGATATGATATTACCCCAGTGTTTTATGATTCAAACCCACGAGACCACTTGTGACTAAGAGGCTTAGTGTGGTTAAAGGTGTAGCTCAGTTACAGAGACCATTACACAGTAAGCTCACGCTCATTACTGGTCCGCCTTCAATGGTTTTGAAATAAAATTGCACCGACTTAACCAACGTTGAGGTTAGTAAATATGCACTGTACTGGGAGGGTCCCTGGTAACAGTAGTAGACACATGATGTTTTTCCATCTTGCCTTTCTCCACTGTCTGTGCCCCCTCTAACTCTGGCGTCAATCTGGTGTTCGATGCATCTCTAACTGGGGGTTTCAGTATTAACACGTTAGCATATGAGGTTCATTTGAAAGTCGCATTGTTTTTTCTAGTGATACATGCAGTGGAAAATTTTGCTCGTAATTTAGCTAAATATGGATACTGAAAATACAGGGGTTGAAAAATGGAAATATAATTTTAAGAGACTAACTTAAGCCAGTGTGAAATGCTAGTTTCTATTTTATTTTAATTGAAGCACAGCTAGTTTGCAGAATCACCCATCAGACTAAACACTCAGTTTTAGCTGAAACTTGAATGTAAATGGTGATTATCTTGCTTGCTAATAGAGGTACTAATCTCCATAGGAGTACTAGATGATATCATGGCGTGCCCGTGATTAATCAAACTATGCAACTGACCTCAGCAGACCACAACTCTGCATAGTTGATGATTATTTGGTGCCTGAATTTAGGGGGGGTGTCTCATCCATCGTGATGGTCGGGTTTTGCCAAAAATCCTTTGAATCTTTAAATCGCCTCCTATTTCAATTTGGCCAGCAATATTAGGCTATATATAGTTTTTGGTAATCAAGCATGTAGATAATCAAAGTGAAGGAAATCCTCTTGTTTTCTCTGTTGAATATAAAGGTGAGCTTTGATACTGAAGCATGACCTGCATTGACAGGCTTATGTAGGCCTTATGCATTTTCATAAATATGCTTTTAAGTTTAAGTTGGTTTTGCTTTTGTGAAGTGCATTTTCAGCACCAGCGTAGTATCTGTGTGTTCCGTTGTGCCAATGAAGGGTTCTGATGTTGCAGGAACAACCTGACAGTGCTGGACTACGTGGTGGTCCAGGGCCAGGGCACCACTGAGAGCCTCCGGGTGGCTGGTAAACCCCCTGGGCGTGGGAGCTCCTTGAGGTTCAAGATAACCGAGGCCCTGCTAAAGGACTGCACAGACAGTGAGTACATTAGGGCTCCATGTGGGAGAAGCAGTCCTGGCCCGCTAACAAAAACGTTAGGAGTACCTCTAACTTCCCTCATCTTGCGGTATATGAACTACTTCAACTGAAATTTCCTTGTATGCCTGTACCAAATGCTCTGAATAACATCTGCCATCAGCCGTATTTCCTTATACTACCCTGAGCCGCAGGTTGAAAGAACGCAGCTTTTACAGCTTGTGATCTTTACACGTCCCTGCCAAAGCCTCAGTGCTCACTGGAGTGTAGCTGTCATATTGCCATGGGTGGGGAAACCTGTAGAGACGGTGCTTTCTATTTGACAGACAGTACGTGGAGGGAAAGGAGAAGTAAAATGAATGTATTATGTATGAGGGTGGGGGGGGGGGGGGGGGGGGGGGGGGGGGGGGGGGGGGGGGGGGGGGGGGGGGGGGGGGGTGGGGGGGGTGGGGGGG
>JAOYSI010000155.1:0-16730 GCA_025775065.1 Hiodon alosoides | reverse complement strand
AGAAACATTAACCCAAGATGTGCTAGCACAGCTGGATGAAGCAATTCGTAAGGCACCATGCATAGGCTTAGCTGTAGATGAGTCCACTGATTGTGTCTGACAATGCTCAGCTGTTAGTCTATGTAAGGTTCTTCAACAAGAAGAAGAAAGTGTTCTGTGAAGACCTGTCAGGTGTTACACCCCTTCAGACCAGTACAAGAGGAGAGGACATCTACCCGGCCATAAAGGAGATACTAACGAAAAGAGAAAAGCGAAGTGTTAAAGCTGTTCAATTATTAACATGTGTTGAGATTGTTTATTATAAAATTGGTTGAGACGGTTAAGATGTGAAATAAAGTGAACAAAAAAGAAGAAATGGGGAAAATCAAGCTACACTTTTTATTTTATTTTTCTAAAATTAAGCACTTATGTTCTGGACTTTTGCTTTAGGAAATTTTCTCTAACTGGACCTCTTTTGAGTGTTCGAAGTGGCTTCTCAATAGCCTTTTAAATTTCAGTCACATCCTTTTGGTGATTCAATACTTGATTATATATGTTGTCTGTGAGTGATTTTGTTGCGATATTAGCTTCAGTTCAATTTTGTGTTTTTTAACACACAATTTTAACGTTACGTTACAAGTATGATTACATTTTTTTGCACCGTCCAAGCTGTATCAGAAATATAGACAGCTACCGTAAAGCCTGCACCTGTTCATGTTTAAATGAAGTGTATAACTGCTGAAATCTCTTCTTAGTGATATCAAGATCTTCTTATACACATTGAGATTTCTAAATTAAGAAATCACATAACATTATTTCTCACAAAAACTTTGGATTATTATGCAACTGCAAATGCTGTATATGCTGTGCAGATAACTAATTGAACTTCTGATTGCCAGTTTTGGCTAGAGGTAACCAAACCCTTAACAATGGCGTTACATTATATCATGGGCTATGGTTATTTGCTCTGATGGCAGAAAACGTTATTGCTAGTAAAGTAGTTGTCTTTGCTGAACAGCAACACCCCCAGAACTCTACTTTGTGAACCTGCCTACTCAGTCTTGTTTGGTCAGGGAGGAATACGGATTGCCGTCACTTTTGTGTTGCAGCCTGACGTCACGCTGATCCAACTAAGCTTAA
This sequence comes from Hiodon alosoides, assembly GCA_025775065.1. Lineage (NCBI taxonomy): Eukaryota > Metazoa > Chordata > Actinopteri > Hiodontiformes > Hiodontidae > Hiodon > Hiodon alosoides. The sequence goes on along the minus strand of JAOYSI010000155.1, from coordinate 15,611 downwards.
AGCATTCCCAAGAGGATCCACTGTCTCCATGAAATCTTTACAAAATTCAAAGAAACAATCCAAATCGACTGGCTTACTCAAATACAAAAAATTGTTCCATTTTTCAAATCAAAAACTACATTCTCCAGGGTCAAGACCACCCAGATGTTCCACCAGACAGTGTCTGGATACAGTGTTTTACCTAACTACTGCACACAGCTGAAGACAGACAATATGTTTTAATAAGTGTATCTGCATAACTGATCTGTCCCAGGTGTGGAGTCTCCAACCTGGTGTCAAGCACTTTGCCCCTTAGTGCACTGCAATATTTTTACACAATTAATGTATTTTTTTAAAGATACGTTTAAATAAAAAAAAAATATAAAAAATGATTATACTACATGAATTTTATAAATTATTAGCAATGGATATTTGATTAATTTTTATGAGGTGTTTTATTTTAATTGAAATTAGTTAAAAAATAATTTAAATAGATAACTTCTTCCCCACCCTAACGTAGATAAATGATTGCAGCTTAATTGAAGAGTAATTGCCCCCCTTCCCCCATATGAACACACTGAGCACTCAAGTTTATATGAAATTTCTTCTTATCTATCTCAGTAATTACTTTACAAACAGGGGCTTGTGTAAATTAATTATGCCTTTACATAATCTTAACTCATTAAAGTGATAAAACGGCATGCTTTTCTATAATGTATAGCATTCATTAGTGTTCAACACAAGTAACAAACGGTTACTTACTAAACGCTCTATTTTTTCGCAACCTTCGATGCGCATTGTAAACGAAGCTAGATTGTAAAAATATATCAATGAATTTCTATTACTTTCCATTGCATACCTAGTTTATTTTTACTTTTATCATTATGCATGCAGTGAATTACGCTACAAGATTGCGAAAACCAAAGCAGCTATGTACCCTGTGCATAACTGGCCACAAAACATAACTGACTAGGTATGGAAATCTGTGAGTTGTTTTAAGTCAAAAATGCACAAATAAAACTAAAATAAGATTTGTGAGGGAAAGGGCAATCATTGACTGCTTAAGAAACATTGGTCCCTGGTTATTGACCATAAGAGAGCAACTATGCCAGATTTGAATCCCAGATGCGGTTTTCTTTAACCTTCTGAATCACTCTTTCCACCAGAATTCTGAGCTGTGTAATTGCCTGTTTGTGGTCACAGTCCTTTGATGTTTGAAAGGTGTTATAATCAGTTTAGTGCCAAAACTGTTCACTCGTTCTGGTCTTGGCAGGAATACTGAACAGCAGGTCGGCATATTCTAACATGTTATCATTTACAATGAAAATTATATAGGCATTTTTGTATTCTAAATTATATGTTTTCACACAGTCAGAAAACCAAACAATAAATAAAAATAATCTAGCAGTACTAACTAGCGAAAACACAAGTGGGTGTCTACGGCCTACAGTGTGGTTTTGGCTAAATCTTTTCATCTGTGGGATCTCTCCTATCATAATGTACCACAGGATAAATAAATCCAGCAGTTAATTAAACTAGAGTGCAGCCAGAATATATTACTAGTTGCTATCAAAGACCCTAGTGACAGTGAAATAACGAACCAGTACAGACTGAGCTGCCACAGCCGAAAGGTGGAGACACAGGCAGCTCTTGAGGCCCAGAGAGAGTGTGCGGATAGCACAAGCTGGGGGAAGTGCACTTCCTGCTGCTCTGACCCAATCACAAAACAATCAGAGACGCTCACTTCTGCTAACTCTCAGGTTGGATTTCTGATTCCAAAACCTGAGAGACAGCAGAAAACTAGCTAAGTTGCTCGAGGAGAGTAGGCAGACAGCAGACACAACTGCAAAATACATGACTGCCTTCCACATACTACTATTATTTTTAAATCGTTTGATGTTGTAGTTCTCCTTGCACTGTTCTAGCACTGGAATTTGGAACTGGTTTATGGAGGTAAATGTTACTTTACTTCCTAGGTTGTGCAAATCAAGCCAAAGATTTGAATGCACAATCTGACTCATGAAGGTTAATGACCCTGTTGAACTGAAGCTTTGTGTACAAGGTTGTTTCTATGAAACTGATTGCCACAGTTAAAAAATCCAAGTGCAATGTGATAATGAGTACTTCACCTATGTCACACTGTCACTGATAATGCCACACATTATTCATGATTATTAACGGCATTATTGAATTACTGATCAAACCAAATTTTCTGCAAGTTCTCCCATATTCCCATTTCCCAAGAACTTTAGAAGTTTTATCACTTTTTAAAATTCTCAATGGCGAAGGCATGACTTAAGAAGTCCCATCAGCGCCACTCCCATCTTTTCTGTTGCAGATGATTGCATCTGGCATCGTCTCACACCTAACAGCTACACCAAACTTTTCCCTATCCACCTTTCTTCCCATCCTCGTTCAAACAAGTCTGTCACACCACTGCTCACAAGACAGATGCTGGACCCCACTATGCTGAGCAACTACAGATCGAACTCTTAAATCGCTATCCAGCTCATTCCGACTCAACCAAAACGGAACTGCTGCACCTCCCTGCCAAGAAACTTCCAAGAAATCCACATCTCTATTGATAATATCACTGACTCATCCAGCTGCCCCCAGATCCTAGGCATCACGTCCACATCACTTCAGACCCCATCCTGCTGATTCACTCTCAGCTTCATCAGGAGGATCTACCCATTCTTATCAGATCATGTGACCTAGCTTCTGGTCCAGGCCCCAGTGAACTCCCAAGTAATCCACTGTAATTCAACCCCAGGATGTGCCACAGGTTTCCCCTACACAATTTTCTCACCTCAGCAGACTTCTGCAATTGTAAATTCCCTGAAATAGCTTTCTGGCAGGCACTTCACTATTTGACATTGGTGCTTGGTCTCTTTACGGAACTTGGTACGTCGCTCGGGATAAGATCCTCTAAATGACTTAAACGTAAATGTAATTAAGTGTAAACGTTATTGTTTACTTATTCATTTTCAGAAACTGCTTAATGCAATACAGTGTCGCAGTGCTAGAACTTCCACATTGGCAAGTGATATGTTCAGAACTCAGGACCCTGGCACTGTGAGGCCCCATTGCGGAATGCTGCCCTAAATGACTACTTGTTGGAGATAATGCGAAGCTGGAACAACAATAAATGCTCTTGGCCAAAAAAGCAAAACGAGTATTTTTAACAATCTTCTCCAATCTGGGTTTAATTTCCCATTTTGCATGTAACAAACAGTCTCTGTCACTCGGCTGTTTAGTGCCTTTGAGAACCTTTGCAGAGCGGTAGGCGTTACAAAAGAGAACCATTTAACAGTCAAACATGCTCCCTCTCCTCCTTCCTCAGGCTGGTCAATGCACATCTAACGATGCAAATTCGGTTGTGCTCAATGTTCATGTTCAGACACAAGTTTGTCTCCCTCATTGTATTCAGGTGAGAAGCTACGTGGTCCCCCTCTTATCTCACTAGTAACACACAAAGCTCAAACTCTGGAGGTGGCTTTAATCTGGACAAGATTCATTGGCCCGATGATCCGTACGTATTATCACTGTCAAAGAAAGACTAGGTGTTCATTTTGCAGACTTTCTGTGGAAGTAATTTGATCATCTTTGCCTTTTGGGTGTGTAAGGGTCTTTCCAGCCCTTCCCCCAGTGGACGGACAGTATGTGGTGTGGACCTGGTAGAGAAATTTTACCGGCTGCAGCACACAGACGAGCTCACATTTGCATACAGTTAGAGCCACTCCCAGAGACAGCAACAGACAGTACTGTCAACAGTCTGCAGCACCTGTCTTGCAATGCTGTGCTCTGCCGGAAAAATAAGTGCAACAAAGATTCAATTACCCCTTTTCCAAGCAACTACGTTACTGTTAAAAACAATTTTTTGATGTGTTTGATGTGTAAGGTAATCGAACATGCAATCATCAGGTGTAAAAAAATAATTATACTCCCAAACCAAGTCAATTAAACCTAATAAAAGAAATGGGAGTCATGGCAGAGTACAAGACAGACACCGCAGCTCACTAAGAAGAGCACCGTAATGATCCTTAAGGCCCGCCCGTTTTGTCTGGAGAAAACCTAACGCTGCAATTCCACAGCAATCCTCATACCAGCAGTCAAGCATGGCGGTGGTGGTGTTGCTATGGTTTGGGGATGCTTTGGTGCATCGGGACCTGGTTCCCTACCATCATCGAAGGAACCATGAAGTTAGCACTATATTGGAGAGTTACACACAAGGATGTTAGGCCATTTCGGTTACTCAGTATATCAGTTGCTACTGCTGAAGTTGACGGAGTATTGGGTGTTGCATGACTTTAATAAATAAATAAGTTTGAAATTTTTTGGGTCCCTTTCATCTAATTTCAGGTTTTGGTTGAAGATCTGTAAACAACTATCAGTGTCAAAAATATGCAAAACATAGAAAATTAGATAGGAGGCAAACGCTTATTCGCTCTACTGTAGTTGTTCACATTGTCGTTGTGCATTTATAGTTGTGCTCGTACATAATAGGCTCTGTGGTCTTGTGGGCTTAAGAGACAAAAGTAAAAGAAAATTTTTGTGAAAGGCAGACAAAGGTGCAGCTGAGACTTACTGGTTTCTGTTGCAGCAGCTACACAGAGAGCAAACAGTAAGATTCTGCCCTTGTTCCAGATTTGAATGGCCTTAATAAGCGTCTCTGAGCTGCCCAGGCCCACCTGACAATTGGAACGGCCTACCGGTGATTTTACTAGCAGTTCAGGCTGCGGGTCCGCCCGCGTGCCTCTGTTACTTGAGCCCTGGCCTGCCATGCTGGAGCAGCCTAAAGCCAATTTGCATGCACAGGCTGCCCTGAATGGAAAGGCCAGATTCTCACTGCCTGGCATGCAAACCAGCGGGGGACCGGTTAAAACAGTGCACGTATGCGCTTGTACAGGTGTGCCCGGACACCGCACAACCCCCCCACCCCCTGCGAGGGGGGGGGGAGGTCCCAGGGAAATGAGCGCTGTGATTTTCTTAACCTGTATTGACGGAGATTGAGGCGAGCACGGGGTGGGAACTGGGATAGGCCGACACCCACCTCTTTAACTCATGCAGTGAAATAAGCGCGGTTGGCAATAGGAAGGGCGACAGAGTTCTGCAGAGGCCAGGCGGGCACACAGGGATGTTCTCTGGGCTGCAGGTGAAGAGAGAGGAGGAAAACACAGAAGGATGCCGCGCTCGTTCCTCGTGAAAAAGAAGCGAGGCGCATTCGGCGGGTGGAGGTGGAGAGATACTGAGCCGGAGTGCGAGGAGGATGGCCCAACAGGTGAGCGAGAGTGGCAAAAACTCGAGGAAATTAAGGCATAACTGTTCACCCTAACATCCGTCTTTCGATCTCATGCAGACTGCCACTTTCATGTTGACACCGGACTCAGAATATTCAGCAGTCAAGTAATGGTATTGCTAAAACTCTAAATCAGGAGTGACTGGTCATATATTTTTTAATTAGTAATATTGTTAATGCATCGATAGAGGCTATATGATAATCCTTTTGAGAAAGATAATTAAAGAAATCTTGCTATTGTCCTAATTTATTGAATATTTTAAAACAGAGACTTAAACATAATTATTTTCATGTATGTGGATGGTGACCATGTTTCATTGACTTTAGCATGTCTGAAATTAAGTTAAGTTTCATTATACGAGACTGATTAAGGAGTTTCTATCACAGTCATCCAGATATTGTGGTTGTCCTCCAGTTCCAGGTGAAGGAACTAACCCCTTGGCAAGCGCTAGATCTCTGGCCACACCCTCCTGCCCCGAACCCGTCTCCCTGCCTCAACTGACTGCCCTCAGTCGACAAGAAGAAGCAGGTGGGATTTGGCACACGGGTTTACCTCAACACCCTGGAGGGAGTTCATTCTATTCTCACACATTGTTGACCATGTCTCCCCGTACAAAGGTAAGGCCCGTCCACGTCTGACCAACACATACAGCATTGCTCCTGGGTAGAGGTAATAGGCCCTGCCCCGACGCTGCTGACTCCACTCTCTTTCCAACCTGTCCCTGTAGCCGCGTACTCCCCCTGGCTCGGGGGACTTCCTGTGCGCCATGTGCAACAAGGTGTTCCCGCTGCAGCGGATGCTGACCCGGCACCTGAAGTGCCATAGCCTGGTGAAGAAGCACCTGTGTCGCTACTGCGGCAAAGGCTTCAACGACACCTTTGACCTCAAGAGGCACATGCGCACGCACACGGGTGAGAGCGACGGCGCACTCCGACACTTACACCCGCCCCCGGGCGCAGCCATCGACTGACGCGAGCCCCCGTCCCCCGTCCCCAGGTATTCGGCCCTACAGGTGTGAACTGTGCGAGAAGGCCTTCACCCAGCGCTGCTCCCTGGAGTCCCACCTGCGCAAGATCCACGGCGTCACGCAGCAGTACGCCTACCGCCAGCGGCGCTCCAAGATCTTCGTGTGCGAGGACTGCGGCTTCACTTCCGCCCGGCCCGACGAGTATTTCCAGCATGTGCGACAGCGCCACCCAGGAAGCCCCGCCCTGCGCAGGTACTACCGCAAGCACGGACATGCCCACCCCAGTGCCCTCGCCGAGTCCCGGCTGCGTCCGCTGATGCTGTGCCCGCCAGTCGGATACTTCGTCTGACCTGGCCTGGCTCCGCCCACTTCACCCCTCCAATCTCACTCGACAGTGGCTCCCCGCAGGCGCCTTTTTAAATCTTTATGCAGACGTAATAAAACCCACATCAGTCAAGGAAAAAAACTCAACTATTTTTTTTTCTTTTTTATTATGTGTAAATGAGTTTCTACAAAAAATATATATATATTGCAACTGCATTAACAATAAAAATAAATGTAAATTTTAAAACAGGACCAGCATGGCAAGCGTTTGTGTATTGATCCCCTTGTTTGTATAGCGTCCCATGCAGTGACACACAGGTTCACGCCCCGGGGCAGCGTCACACAGATTCACGGAGCAATACCAAATCAACATGCTTCCAACGACATGGACCAAGACGAGTTGACCCGACCGGTGAAGAAGTTGTTCAACAGAAAGGCATGAATAAAGACCTCCAGAAAAACAGCCCGCTGCCACGATCGCCAAAGGCGTCTGTGGGAAGCCCTGAGAACTGGGCGGCACAGAGCTTGGGTTGGCCAGTCCGGCGCTGAGGGCAGCCATATTCCTCGTACTTGTTTTCACTCAGTCCAACGATGTCCACAGTGGGGAGCGGTGCAGACGTAGTAGAGACGCATGGCATCCTGCAGCACAAACACGGTCACACTCAGCGAGGGAACAATTACTAGCAATCGTACTCATGCTGTATTTGTACTGCAATCATTATATAAAACTGAAAGACATTTTCAAAGTTTCACATCTTCAAACAGATTCACAGTACCAAATGCGCTAATTCAAACAGTTCTGAAAAATACCTCAGCTTTCATGCTGTGGGACTGGAAAAACACTGCCTCCTTGTGGCCACATCTGTAAAATCACGGAATAACAGATGCGTGTTAGAGAGGGATCCAAAACGTCAACATCATCCAAGGGAGGGGTTTTTGATCAATTCAATCCTAGTTTATGTTTTGTGATCGATCGAGGAGGTGAACAGTAACACAAATGCAAGCCGGTTTTACTTGGGACATGGGTGATCCTCAGTCCTAGGCAGTGTAGGGTCCTGCGACACATCTGCGATTATCTGAGTCAGCTCACTGGAAAGAGGCAGTAAACAAATGAACACGTGCGGGTATAAGAACATGCAAGTGAGCAAATGTGAAGTTGCGTTTCTTAGCCATCATAAAATATTAAAATATTAAAATAAAATAATATTGGTTAAAATATTAACCATGCTAACAAGGCCGGAGCTCAACTTACTCGACCTCATGTGTGATCTTGTTAACGTAAATACAGCTGTTGTCTGCTTCTTGCTGATAATCACAGTTCCTGCACTGAAAGTGAGAAGGACAGGAGCGAGGGTGGTAATTATGAGCTGTCTCTCACATGTACCATTTAGTACAGGTACGACGATAGCCTAATTGTTTCGTGTTTTTGTACGTCTTTACTCATATATTCAAACAAAATTGACGTATGAACACCAAGAAAATTACTTGATTGCTATATGGTATATTCAGGGTTATAATACAATACTTGTGAACTGGAATTGCATAGCAAATAAAAATGTAGAACAGACAGGGCTCACTTACTGCGTACAGCAGAATGCGGTTCTCTTTGTCCTCCTTCGGATACAACATGTTGTTGCTATGAAACAGACAAATAGTCAGTATTTGATCTAATATTGATAAGGTTATTTCTCCTCCAAACACTAGTACAGCAGACGGACAAATAGGAATGGGTGATATTACACAACGTGTAAAGAGTAGTACATACTCCACAACTGTCAGATGAAAGTTCACTAAAGCAAATTCTGCAATGCCGCTAAGCAGATAACGTTAGTGATGTAGCGACGAACGTAACGAATAATTATTACCACTCTTGACAAAACCGGATTCCTACGAAGCCTGGTTCATAGGTACCACCCTCCAGATCCATCTGCGACATACAAATTTAAACTAGGGTATAAAAGTTCTTCAAACCGCGAACAAGAATAACAAAATGGTTCCTTCAACTGCACAAATGCGTACCCGAACCCGATAGTACCAATACACGCTCGCTGGCGCATGGGACTCTGTGGAAGAGTTAATATTGCTGCTCCCACCTGGAGTGGAGGACGAAATGCAGATAAAATTGATCGGGGGACTATCAACAAATTACCCAAAATCTGAACGATAAGAATTCATTTCCAAACACCGTAATTTGGCAATGCCTATTATTACCTGCATTGTAAAGTGCAATCGCAAACTTTGATCTATACCAATAATTCAATGATTCATATAGTAAATACAGTGACTTGACAGTGAATACAATATATCCATATTATTATGTTTTTATTCATTTCATATTCCTATCAGCAATGGGTGCAGCTGAAAAAGCCGCTGACTCCACTCTTTTTTTTTGACTCAATTTGAGATATCATCCAAAGCTCCATTCTGAGATCTGTAATAGGAGCTTTAAATGTGAGAATGAGGATGTGAGCCTCTAAACCTAATGCTCACTTTGTGTTCTTTTAAATTTTTATTGCCAAATAATTTAATTATGAATGATTTTTACCAATGAACTTCAAAGATTATTAATATAAAATATATAAAACCAACTTGAATACATGTATCATACAGAAGTTATATTGCTTAGCCATTACAGCTTCTTGCCGTAGAAGGCATTATAGGAAATATAATCATACACGTTCCATAAATACACCTAACAGCTCAATGTGCAATAAAGATTTTTATTAGTGTCATATGAATTGCTTCCAAAAATTTGTGATTCCAAGTGATCAAGATTAAACTCATATATTTCTCTGTAATAAAATAAAATGCCTGCTCTCAAAACATCACAATATAAAATCACTATATATTATGGTCTCACTATAGTAATATTGGTAAGTGATGGTCACATGCTTCTAACTCACATATTGCACACTGCTGTCAAACCCACACGTGCTGCACACAAATGCTGTTCACTAGTGCTCTTCCAATCTCTCTTGACTATTCTTCCTCCAGCCATTTCTTTTGTTGTCTTTTTTATTGGCTGGTAAACACCCCATGTAGGTGTGAATTAGAGTCTAGCTCTTAGTTGGCTCCTCCAGTCACAGAGCCTGAAGCATCCCTTCATGTCCCTGGAAGCTGCTGATCTCCAAACCCCCGATAGCTACCTGCTAGCACTGTGGACAGCCCCCTGAGCAGGCTGCGGTGGTGGGGATCAGCCCCCTAAAAGCTGGCTGCTACATATACATCAGTGCAGTATTTAATACACAAACAAGACAGAACAGCCATCCACACCAAGGTGCATCCCTACCACCCTTGCAGGTCAGGATGAGCGAGCAGTTAGAGGATGCAAATGGCGTAAACAGTAATTCCGTGACACTGAAATACTTTTTAACCGATTTATCTCCCATGCGCTCATGGGGCAATGTCTGAGTGGAGTCTGTAATGAGGTCTTTTCTTTTTTCACAATGCATTGACGGACAGTCTCTCTTTTCCTGCCTTGATTGACAGTCTCTGCAGTTCTCTGCCGCAGTGCCCGTTGAGAACCAGATAATTGGTCTTGAGATCATACAGTCCCAGAGAGGATTGAGAGTACAAAAAATATAGCAACGAATCCCCAGGACATTCCTTCACAGGCCGGTTTGTGTAGAGAATTCTGGCCAGTGGTTCAAATATCTACGCCTGTCTGAATGCCTTCACTAAGCAGACCTGCATGTCTTTCCACCTGCCTCTAGCCCTGTTTCTGTTTTCAGATGTTGCAAGGGACAGTCAGCCTCTGCGGTAGTCAGTCTGTCTGAGAGCACAGTAGTTTATCTGAGCCCTTTGTGGAGACTTATTTCTCCGGCCATTAAATGGATCTCTCTCAGTTAATTTAACATTGCAATAAAACTGGTTGCTGACTGTGAAGGATTATACGTCTCAGCTGTGAAGTGGAGCTAAGGAAAGAAAATGGGTGAGAGAGAAAAAGAAGGGCCAGAGAGGTGTCCGGACTAAACCTTCCACTCTGGAAAATCAGGCCTGGAACACAACACTTTACTACAATGACCCCATAGTCCAGAGAGGCATTCAGATCACCCGTGGGCCTTGAATCTCTTGTAGTTCCTGGTTCCCTTTAGCCTAATTCACATCAGTGCATTGCTCCTCGCTCTTCCCTGCCCCGTTCAGTGCTGACCTCAATGATTGTGAGAGGGCAGCATGCGAGTATGATCAAAGGGTGACTTGGTTTCTCCGTTGTGCGGAGTGGTCCAGCATTCTCCACACAGAACACCCTGACGCAACCCCCCCCTCCCCCCATCCGGTCTCAAGATTATGCCACGGGGCCAAGTTCTATCTGTTTGGACTCCTTATAGACACCCGTTTTGCCCAGCTGTGATCCTGTCAGCCAGGGGTGGGTAAACAGGAGACCGGTCCTTGAGGCTGGGAGAGGGTTGGGTGTATGGGGGGGGCTCTGGGTGCTGCCTGAGGATCGAGGAACTTCCGAACTGCATTGTCGCCGCCAGGCCTGGAGCTCCCCCTGTTCGGCACACACCAACAGGTACCCCTCACACGTCACCTGCGGCCAGCGCACCTGAGAGAGAAGAGATTTTTGGGAGAGAAAGCTTATGATAATGTCTGATGGCATCACAGGAAAGTACAAGGCCTCACAGGAAATGACTGAGCAAGCAGAGAACAGTTCCTACCCTGTGAAACAGCGGCAGGTGACGGTTCAGGGGAATGACCAACGGGTAATGACAGACAGGAGGCGCTGTTGTCCTCTGTAAGCAAAGGGACAATTAACACTGCATTGTGAGGAGACCAGTTTGGGTCTCCTGTGACAGGTTTGGGATTAGGTCAGCTGAGCCACTAAGTTCTGACCCTGTGCTATTCTATAGTGCTGTGAGAACCCTAAAAGTACACAATGTGCCCTTGTGGAATAAAAATACTGTCACCAACCCCAAACTAACCCCTTGGTGCTGAGGAACTAGAGAGGCCTACAGTTGGTTAGAGAGCCCGCATGGCGACAGGGAGACGGCGGAAAAGCGGCTTACATCCCCCACAGGGTCTTGGGAGCTGGCGAGCAGAGAGAGGTGCGACGGCTCTGTGGTTGGGGGGGGAGAGAGAGGCCGGTTAGAGCGGCCGCAGGACGAGTGGACGGTGTGGCAGCCGGGGGAAAGTGCGTAACAGGGTGCATTATTCATGTATCATTGATGTTCATGTATTACAATGTGTGACAGGGTGCGTTCATGTATCAAAGTGTGTGACAGGGTGAGTTTATGTATTACAATGTGTGACAGGGTGCGTTCATGTATCAAAGTGTGTGACAGGGTGCGTTTATGTATTACAGTGTGTGACAGGGTGCATTCATGTATCAAAGTGTGTGACAGGGTGCGTTCATGTATCAAAGTGCGTGAAAGGGTGCGTTTATGTATTACAATGTGTGACAGGGTGCGTTCATGTATCAAAGTGTGTGACAGGGTGCGTTTATGTATTACAATGTGTGACAGGGTGCGTTCATGTATCAAAGTGTGTGACAGGGTGCATTCTTGCGTCCAAAGAGCATCAAGCTGAGTTCATGTATCGGAAAGTGTGTGGGCTGTTATCATATCTCAAAAGTGCGTCAGGCTGCGTTCATGCATTTGAAAGTGCGCCAGGCAGCATTCGTGTCGTAAGTCTCGGGTCGTGTTCATGTATCAAAGTGCATCAGATTGCCTGCGAGTGGAACGGAATCATGGGCAGCAAGAGGGAGGAGGATGGGAGAGAAGGGCAAGGCCAAGGGCAAGTCGGCACCCTTTGCTGCTGAGGAACGTCGTACCCCTCACAAGTGCATAGCCAAAGCCTAGTGGGAACGGAGGGGCGGGTTGCTGTTTGTCTATCTGTGTCTGTGCCATGAACCATGCTTTGTGGGTTGAAACCTGGCATCAAAAAGGTAAGGACATCCCAATACCGTTAAAACATATATATGTGTATTATTAAATACAGCAAAGGTCCTGACAGTACTCTGAAAAAGAGGTCACTCAGCTGACTTGCCCTGCGGGGGAGTGCTGTACTTCTCTGTAGCCACTAGGGGAGCTTAAGCTCCCGGTCATGAAAGCATGATTGGCCAACACTTGCCTGTCTTTTTGGTGGCCCTGAGGCTCTTTATCTCCTCCCGAAGCCTCTCCACCTCCATCTCCAGTTCTCTGTTCTTCCTCTCAGCCTCCTGCAGGCTCCTTAAAACGGAGAGACAGCGCCACATTTAGCACCAATAAACGCTGTAATCTTGGATGAACTGAGTGGCCTGTGGCAAACCAGGTGTGCTGGACTGGGCCAGAACAGTCTGGGTTTTTGACTATCAAATGTAAGATGAGCCAAATTTCAGGCTAATCCTGAATTGAAGGGGCTCAGCTACAGACATCTACAGTACCTGTGCATATCCTCATTGTGAGTCGGACTCAGGTCTGCCGTGTCTTCAGTGCACAGGGGCTCTGCGCTACTCGGCCCCACTGCCAGGGGGAGCTCCTGCAGTGCGAGAAGTTCTGCTGGCAGACTGTCTGGGACCTGCCACAGCTGACCCTGAAACAACGCAGAGTACTTAATCTATGCAGCTCTGTTGGCAGTTTAGGGATAGTTGCCTGGATTACACCCACCAGTTTCTCCTGGAACCGTAGGCTCTCGCAGTCCCTGATTGGTGCATTGTCAATTTCCATCATGATGTCATGACTACGGTCCAGAGCACCTGTCTCTCTAAAGCATAGGAAACAGACGCAGAAATGTTTACGCAGAAAAAATGCATTTCTGTAGGATTAATATATTTTAACTGCAGGGCCAGTTACCTGGTAGCTGTATAGGAATAGCCCACAAAGGCCAAATGAACCCCTGCAGGTGCCCTGTCCATCACATCACACAGCGTCTCCTGCAGGATACACAAAGACCTGAGTTATCTGCTGACCAAGAACGACTCATCAGTTTTGAAAGAGCTAACAGAAAAGCCTAGATATTAAAACTAAAGTTGTGTGGCTGGCTGCCCGTATACTATTGCAAATGATTTGGTAAATGCCTCAAATATCATGACAAGTCTTTAGTAATCTCAATAAACTGGTTTTGTAGCATTGCTCAAGATGCAAATAACTGGAACATTTTAATCTATTTCACAAAATCATTATAGTTCATTAATCTCGACCACGGCTCAAACCCATATGGTTCAATAAGCTCCAAAAATATACAGACCCCTAGATTAACACAACAGCGGGGACCAACACTTTAAATCCTTTTGGCACATGAGATCTTTCCTGTAATGATTGTAACTTTTTCCGCAGAACCGATTAAATGCCAAAAGTTTATTTTTAGGCTAATGAAATGGGACTGCTCGTGGAAAAACCACTGCTTCTCAGCAGATGTACTATCTGAAAACATCGACTTTCAGTATGCTGATTCCTTCCCAGACTTCAATCGAATGTTGAGTAACACAGAGAGTTTCGTTGTAAAGATGTATAAACTGGGTTTTATTGAGATGGCAACCGAATGTCCAGAACTCTGATTAATCCAATAAAAAAGGTCTGAACTGTCACGGTTACTTTACTTGTGATAACATTTGACATTTTTCATCTGATGTGAAATAATGACCAGCTGCCGTGATTTAAAATTTTTCCCGAAGAAAAGAAACACCACAACCACACATCTAAACAGATGGAGGAATGCAGTAAGATCATTTTACTGGGGACATGCTGTACAATTCTCGTCTTTTCATTTTGCAGTACGGGATGAACACCAGTGTCAGTGAGTGTCTACTGGCATATTTATTCGTCAGGGATAAAGACAGACGCACAACCAGAGCTGGGAGCGTTTTATCAACACAACAGCAGGAGCGGTTTCTGTAGGGACATTCATTCGAGGGCCCATCTGTCTATAGAAACGCTTGTGTATAATTTTACGTCTATTACTGTTCTGTATATTCAGCCATGCATAAACATTATTAAAAAACAGTTTTATTGTTCCTTATCGGTGGAAGAGATGGTGAGGCCATAAAGTTGCCAGATCACAGCATGTAAGGGTATGATTACCCGTGTGAGGAAAAATTGCACGCAAAAATTCCACCCGATCTATCAAGGATCCTCCATCGAATGGACAGAAGAGGCATAATAATCAATCGCGTTAGCCAGATTCAAAACCCAAAACCCTAACCCTAACCCTAACCCCTAACCCTAACCCTAACCCTAACCCTAACCCTAACAGACAGCCTGTTATACGTACAGAGAAGTCGTTTTAGAGGGTGAATCCAGCAAATATAGCAAAAATAGACTTCACGTGCCTAACTCTTCTACTGGTTTTGATGAAGACACTTCCTACACAATTTGCGAATGCGAAAGTAAGCTCCATTGAATGGGGATATCAGTACAAACTCAGCAAACTGGGTTGTTGGATTGGGCAATCTATTACATTTGAATGGGCGATCCCAGATAGATTGGGTGAAAATCCTCACACACATCAGTAGTTTCTGAGATTTTTGCCTGGATTTTTTAAATGATCTGCCAGCTGTGTTTCTTGCATTACCATTTCACTGAGGCAGTCGTCCAGCACGTCAAAGTTGGAGGTGTCTGTGGCGTTGGAGACCTCTGGCTGGTAGGGGGCAGGGTGGCTGTACAGAGAGCCCCAGTCCAGGCCACAGAAGAAGCTGTGTTTCCGGAAGTCTCCAGAGCCCCCGGCTCCCAGGCGTTGCTCTCTTTCGCAGATCAGGCTTTCGATGAGTGAACGCGCCTCAGCAGAAACCTCAGGGCCCGACAGTGGGAACTCAAAGTAGTCCTGGAGTGTGCACATAAACTCACAGACACATATACACACCCAGGCACACACACGCACACACACACACACACACGCACACGCACGCACACGCACACGCACACGCACCCAGATGCACACACACGCACACCCAGGCGCACACACACAGACACACACACGCACACGCACACGCACACACACACACACAAACACACACGCACACGCACAAACACAGACACGCACACGCACACACACCCAGATGCACACACACACACACACACACACGCACACACGCACACACGCACACGCACACACGCACACACGCACAC
>JAOYSI010000154.1:37733-48309 GCA_025775065.1 Hiodon alosoides | reverse complement strand
CCATCAACCCTTCGTTTGCTTTTGAGGAATAGACTCTGGTGCAAAGGGGAGGCATGTGAGGTGATCCAGACACGGGCTATTTTAAATGCCTGTGTAATGTTTTGACCCTAGCCTTTCGACAACTTCATCTCATGGTGGTTCCGTAAGCTCCTTGTCCTTCACGGCGGTATTCTTGCTTTTTTGAATTGCGAAACCCAGCTGGAGCATAACGAGGCAGGTGTACTAAATCTGAAATCGTGTTAATCACTTTTACTGCAACACAGATGGACTCCATGTGTCATTGCATAGGGGGGTGAATCCCTAGTCTGATACCAAATTAAGACTTGTAAATAAGATTTTTATATTCAATAAGATTTTATTTTTTCTCACGTTGAAAGTGAGTAGGCTGAGTAGATAAAATTTCCTGAAGGCCCTGTAATGAGAAGTGTTAAAGTACTAATGTTTTGTAGTCATTGTGTTGCTTGGTCTCGATAACAATCTACCTACCCAGTTGTATAGTAGTCTATCAATATTAGTTGAAGCGCTGTATTGAGAGCAATTACGGATCCCTGTATTTTTTCCTTTATGACGTGACATGACATGGAATCTAGTGTCAGGATAATACTATTGATAATATAACCAAACTAGTTCACGGTTGCCTGTGGTCCCTATTGGATCTTCGATTTCTGAGCTCACACAGTCATATCTGAGATTGTTCTGTTAAATAGAAACCAGCCGCCGGTAATTAGCTTCATAAATTATTAATGGAAAGATGGTGAGATGTGGCTACTGTTGAGTACTGCGTGCTTGCTTATTTTGTGTTAGATTAATCCCTACCTCAGACACATGTCCCTCGGATCATCAGTGGAGCCGTTTGCCCGTGCCCTCCGGGTTCAGAGCCGGGCCACCGTTTCCAGCCCCACAAAGTCAGTCCCTTTCCTGGCCTCAGGTAGCGTTCGGCCACTCCGGTTTACCAAACACACAGCCTTCAGTGCGCGCACCCCAACTCTCGCTGTGAACTCCGTAAACGGATCCCTGTCCATGAGCACATCAGTCGTAACGCTTCTCTTACAAGTGGTGTCGAGGGGTAAGTGTTTTCCATGAGGAAAAGCAGAAAGGGGAGGTCTGTGAAATACTTTCTAAGTGGGTAAATCCCAAGTGGCCGTGCATTCACATTATCTACGTTTTGGTCAAAACAGCCATAATTTCAAGATATTTTGAACTTCATTTGAGATGCATCAAATTCACTTTCCTGTTTCATTAGTGAAAAATTGAGTTTAAGGCTGTCTTATTTGACATTCATTCAAAACAAACTTGAGATTCATAGAAAATCAAATTGAGTTGTTTATCGCCGCTGCGTACTCCTGTTCACAAATAGAACATGGCGCTTGGCGTGAGCTTTTGTCAACTGAGCGACTCGGGAGGCCCCCAACCAGGTACTTTTAGCTGAGCAGATATTGGCCCGTCTCTTCTGACAATATGTCAGATTCAGTCCTCTCTTTGCATCAACATTATAAATAAGCATAAATACCTCTCTGGGACAACACCTGTCAGGCAGCATTTCTAAGATTGAGCCTGTACGCCCGTACACACACACACACACCTACACGCACAGCTGTAGGTTCTTTCAGGTGACCAGGCGGGGCACATTAATAGATTTTTATATAGAATCTAGGCTGGCAGGCTAGAAGAACGACAGCTTCTTGGACCAACCCAGGGCATGCTTGAAATAGCCTCCCATGCCACTTACATTAAAGAGGAAAATAAGAAGAAATGACAGCCACCACAACACATTGTCAGTGTCAAGACAGGCGATGAATCCACATCAACATATTTGTTTATTAGGAAGGTCTGCAGGCTTCCCGAGCCACAGAGAGCACCGGTGGGCGATAGAGACATTAAAACAGCCACGAGACAGCTCTTTGGCCGAGTGGCTCCTCATCGTTCTCAGCAATTATGGTTTGCTCCTTTGCCCGTTTGTCACAGTTAAAAAGCCAGCCAACGAATAACTTTTCCAACCTGCGTGAAGCTAAATGAAATGAAATTAAGCGTCGACGAATCCTGCCGCCACACACACACACACACACACACGCGCAGGGGGAGAAAGAATGATCTCAGTCCCAGTCGCCTTCAAGCCACCTGCCTCTTTTCTATTCACCAGACTGCACTGTCTGTGCGAAGGGTTCATCCCTCCCGATAGTAATGCGAGCCTGCAGGCGACCAGGAAGCCGGCCGGAGACACCCATTAGCGATGAGCTGAGAGAAACCCAGCCGGTCCTTCACCGCCTCTGTGCTCCTCTGGTACCAGTCAGTGAACGGCATGATCTGGATTTCAACTCAGTCAGCACACTGGCAAACGCCTTCACCAACTGAGCCACTCAGGAGAGTGTATGTTTTAAACGCAAACCACAGATTTCTTCATGAATTTGAACTAGATTTATGTAATATCCTGGCGATAATCCATCACTTCCGAATTTATAAACAAACTACCAGTCACAGTTTCAGATTTTATTGTCATGAAACGCAGATGAGGCTGAGCAGAAGAATTCTGTTCATTGGCCGATCTGTGTGTGGTAGACTAGATAGCCAAAAGTAAGTGGACACCCCATTCAAATGAGTGGATTTGACCATTTCAGCTGCACCCATTGCTGACAGGTGTATAAAATTGAGTACACAACCATAGAATCTCCATAGACAAACATTGACAGTAGAATGGCTCGTACTGAAGAGGTTGATGGTTTTCAACGTAGCCTCATCACAGGATCCCACACATCCACATGCCAGTTTGTCAAATTTCTGCCCTGCTAGTGGGGCCAAGGTCAATTGTAAGCGCTGTTTTGAGTGATGTGGAGTGGAAATTCAACAGCTCAGCCGCGAGGGGGGAGGTCCCACAAGCTTACACAATAGGACTGCCAAGTGCTGAAGCACGTAGCACGATTAAAATCGTCTGTCCTCGGTTCTGTCCACCGCTCACTACCGAGTTCCAAACTGCCTCTGGAGGCTACGCCAGCACAAGAGCTGTTCGCCTGGAGCTCCGTGACATGTTAATGCCCACGATTTTGGAATGACATGTCCAATGAGCAAGTGTCCACATACTTTTGGCCATTTAGTGTTTTCAACGTTGTAATACTGTTTAAAATGATTTCCAAGGTCTCTAGCAATTAATCGGTGGGGTGATCCTCATTTGAGATCGGAAATATGAATATATGATATTCTGCGAAATCTCAAGTTTTTCTCATTTCTCACGCAAGCCTGCAGAAAACCATACTGAAACCGAAGTTAGGCTGGCGAACTTTGTTCAACTGGAGTGCGTAATCAGTGTGGGCGCCTCTCAAAGGACCATCAGTGCTTAACATCTGCACACGCCTCCTGGCTCCTAGGCAAAGCCTACGGCTGCTGGAGCACAGCCTAGCTGGAACTTCTCACTCCAGAAACGGACAGTGAGTTGGATATGGCAGATAACTCCTGTGACGACCTTCAAATGGCAGTGACTATGAGAAGACCTTTTTTGCGGACACAGATGGGATATGATTGATTATAGTTGCACAGACACCACAGCCCAACGGGCACCAATCACGCAAAAAGTTTTATGATCATGATTTTATGATTTTAATGAAGTTCCCATTGAACAAAAGGTGTTTTATTGGATCCGAAACATCCCTTTGTTAACTTTAAGTATAAGTTGTCAAGTTGTCATTAAATAAAATCGAAGTAATCCTAGTTTTAGTTAAATCCTAATTTAGTTGAATAAATAGATTCTCTTCTCTTTTCCACAAAATTTGCTCATAGGTGAGTTTCACCTAATGCTATCCTAATGCAACATTATGTTATAAAATGATGTGTTTGCCTGGAAAGTGTTGTTTTTGGCTCAAAGGAAACTTACCTGCACTTCTAACGAGAACCTGTAATTGGGGATTGAGAATATCGTAACGTTTCTTTAAACAACAGGGACAAGATGTACCAATGCACTGGCAAACCAAAGATGTTAGAATGGTTGAGTTTCTCCACAGATGGCACCAGAGTTCAGCTATGCAATGAGCCAGGTTTCCCGATGATCACTGACTGGAAAGTGGCAATTGTATGACTAGGGCAAACACAATCTCCGTCACATGGGACACGCTGCACAATAAATGGTGGATGCACCTAGCAGAGGAGCTTCCAGGCAGATTTTTCATGCTTTCAGCAGTCTTAAACAATAATAGTAATAAAAAGCACTGCTGAGAATTGTAACAAATAACTGTAATAAAAATAAATAAGAAAATAAGATAGATTGAGAGAATGAAAAGGACTACGAAAAAAAAAAAAAAAAAACATGGAACCCATTTGTAGAAAAATGAGCGCTAATGATTAGCTAATGAGCCTACGTTAATCATTCCCTGGAGAATACCACACGGCTGCGGGATGCTTCGTGGAGTCTAGTAGCAGCACCCCCAAACCCCACCCCACCCTCCCCCGTAAATTCAGTAACATCCTGCAGAATCAAAAAATAGCCTCTTAGAGAAAACTGGGCCCCATGCCCACCTTCATGTGGAGCTAACGTTGGGGTGAATAGGGCAGCATAACAAAGCAAGATGTGCTGAGATGCCAGGGAAGGTAATATATCCAGAAAGGTGACCAGAATCTTTCCTGCTCCCTAAGAGCACGGCCAGACCAATGGGGGGCGGGGCTAAGTTACAGCGTTTTCCTCTTTGCACCTGAAGGTTCCATGGCTGAATTCCACCCTTAGTCTCAGCATCCAAGATGGCTAAAGGACAAGCTGAACGGATATGTGTGAGGGATGGCAGCCGTGTGCAACAGGGATTGTGGTGTCAAGGAAGCCTCCCTCTTTAGAGCTTAGGAATAGCACAGAGAAGGTCTTGCAGTATCAGGGGAAAAAATGCCCTGCAGGGGTTTGTGTGACTTGCACATTTTACCGACCTGTACCAGATAACATGTGTGAATTGTGATTCACTTGGTGTTTCCCTTGTTAGGCTGGCGGATCCGGGGCTACAAATTCAATTACTTATTTTAGATGACTATGCGTCCCTCTGTCCAATCCCCCCTCACAAGGTATGCGCTGCCCCCATCGACCAGGGTGTTGCTGTCAGCCATGAAGGAAGACAGATTATTTTTGGGCTGAAATATTTTTTGTCATTAGATTACCAATTAGGAGAGAGGACAAAAACTTCTCCCTCGCTACTCTCCACCCACCCTCCTGTACCCCAATCCCAACAAGCGTCAGCGACCCGTGATCTTCCACATTCCACATAGAAGTGTCCCCCTTCCTGTCACCATGGACCCCTGCTACATGCGCACAAAATAGAGAAATAGGTCGGCCTATTGGCGCCAGGAAGGGGTAAACTGAATTTGTTTTTGAGGAATGGATAAGCACCAGGGAGTGGAAGAGTCAGGTGACCACCAGTTCTAGCCTGGTGTGACATTGGGGAATTCCCAAAAACTATGAAAGAACATTCGTTAGTTCCATGGGGAAAACAGAGCGCAGTTTCAGAGAATCAGTAAATCTCATTGAGAAAGGCTTGCAAGTTAAAAATATCCAGGGAATAGATTTAAATAGAATCTATTGATGGATGAGATTATTACAAGATTTTAAAAGTAGAACAGTTTTGTAACGCAACTAAACTACTATAAGTATAAGTTTTGCAGAAGGTTGGTTAGACATTTTTAAAAAAAACAATGCGCTGTGTGCAATAAATATTCTATAGCTGATGATCTTGCATGAACTAAACAGGTTCAATTCAAATGTTCACAGTCACTTTGGAAGATTTATTTCCCTGCTATGTTTTTCCTATTCAGAAGTCTATATTCTAAATTCATCGATTTACAGAAATAGGAGTGGAGATGTTCTCATCCCGCGAACTTAAAAAATTATTTCGGAACATTTTCTCATATTTTCTCTGTGTAATACTAGATCTACTTGTCAAAAAGCTTGAAACATTAAACAGAAATGGGTTCCCCTTATTCTGCCAGCAGACTAATCCTTTCTGTCAGGAACAAAGCTAGGGTTTTGCAGCAGTGACAGCAGAATTTATGGACTTACTATAAGAAGAACTAAGTTTCAGACACATTCCGAAGAACAGACGAGCTGAGTAGAATCTTCAATACAGGCAGTGCTGTATCTGAGCTCAACTGTTAGCCTTGGTGAAGGCTAGTGAAATCATCTTTTTGAAGCCAGATTGTGGATCAATGAATCTTTTGGCACTCACTCCAAGGCCTTGCTTGGTCTTATGACACACAGTAGCTGCTAAGTAGGCTCCTGGCCCAGCAGGCACCACACTCCTATTGTACCCTGGGGACCAGGGAGACCGGGGGCAGGCCCAGGCACAAATGGGAGCCAGGACTTGTGGCCAATCAGCTCTCCGGCTGACGGGGAGAAGTGTTTTGTACCTGAGGACCTGCCCCACCGGGAACAGGGGTGTTCCTTACCATGCTTTCCGACATTCTAACCATGTGGAAGATTAATCCTTATAACAGAGAATCTTCAATTGCTCTCACGTGATTCCCTTAATGGACGATTAAATGAGAAACGCTTTCTTTTCTGGTGACATACTACAGCGTCCCTGGCCCAGTTCCAAGATGCCGTGGTGCTAATATATAGCCTAAATGTCTGCATTGAATAAGAACAAGACAGGAAGCAAAACAATGATTCTTTAAATCTAAATTGAAATCAAAGCACAGACATTCCAGCCTTCAGACAAAAGTATATAGAATGTATTCCCTTAAACGATTAAAACAACATACATCAATGACAAAAAAGGAAACGCTGCATTTTTTTAATTACTGGCTTTTCATCAGCAGAAAAAAAAAATACAACTGTGAATAAACCAAACAGTGGTAACTGTTTTGATGCGGAAGCGCAGAGCTGTAACATTGACTTCGGTACTGCTAGACGTTTGTGGAGAGATGCTGTTTGGTCCAAGAGGCTGAGGCCTCCACGGCGTAAGGCATGGACCAACACCGTCTCCCCAGGGATCATAGTCAGCGTGCAACTGTGACCACCGTGGGCCCAGGATGTGATAAATCACGGATTTCACTGCTGCTGTCTCCAGGCATCTGTTTCCATGCAGGAGGGGCTGTGTTGAGTTTTATTCCCCTAACCTCAAATGGACATGCGGGAAGTTTTTATTGAAACGGCTGGACCAACACCACTAAAGTGTTCACTTTACCCTCTCACACACTTTAGTCCGTGTGAGGTGTTAAGGTTTTACATGTGCTCGAACTTATCAGATCCTTTTCAGACTGATCGCTGAATTTGAAGAGCTAGGGGCCGTTTTGATGGACAGCTTCGCGGACGGCGATATTTCCTGGGTAGTCATAATGCTCGTCTCAGACACAGCATTAAGGCAGCCGTGTCACGAAGTGGTTAAAGGGAATTGAGTTATGACTAGAGGTCTAGAGTTCAGGTCTCAGGAGAGGCACAGTCATAAACCCTCTGGGCATGCAGCGTTGACTACCCTGTTCTGTAGAAGGTTCTGACACCACATAGTAACAAGTCAAGGGCCTTGGAGCGTTGAGTAATCCAATCATGGAAATGGCAATTTCAACACAATGAAGAGATATTTGTACACAGGGATACTGGTCATTATAGTCCGTTAATCTCCTATAGTCCGAAAGCTTTCACATGAAACCATGAATTTATGTCTGATATTTGGTACTTTTAAACCTATGCATTTTTCAGTGGAAACTTTGGGAGTCTTTTGGTTTGTCTGAAACCATATTAAAAAAATCACGTGACTTCTAAGACCTATGAACATATGGGGAAAACAAAAAAAAACATTGTTTGTCATCTGAACAGGTACTGTGTACATTACTAACTAATGAAGAGAGGGCAATGAAAATTGGAAA
Source organism: Hiodon alosoides (assembly GCA_025775065.1). Taxonomy (NCBI): domain Eukaryota; kingdom Metazoa; phylum Chordata; class Actinopteri; order Hiodontiformes; family Hiodontidae; genus Hiodon; species Hiodon alosoides. Next base: position 40,488 of record JAOYSI010000154.1, on the reverse strand, counting down.
AAAAACCATCAGATTGAGGAAAACTATTCTTAGAAATATTCAAAGAGCAGGCCTACCACAAGGCAAATTAGGAGACCGTTTCAGCTTTATTACTTGAAAAAAATCAGCCCCCGAAATGCACAAATTAACCGGATGTTTGTGTTCTCTTTTTCCTCTGATTTCTTTGGGAGCGAGTGATAATTCAAAGCTGACCCTCTGGCCCTATCTGCTTTTAAAACATTAGGAGCGTCTCTTATTTCCCACTGCACTAAACAAACCGGTGAATTCTGATGAGCTTTCTTTAAGAAGAAGAACAAGAACAGGCAACAAAAAGGAGAAATCCCATGACGTCTTCATTTTATTGTATTTTTTTTACATAATTTTCATTCATCAAAAGGGGCCAGAAATACGTTTCATCTCTTTCGGTTTTCAGCGGCGCGAGGAAGGAAAGTATTTTTAGTGTAAATTGGCGAGCACACAGCCACATGCACGGTGTTCATTGCAGTGATGATTGTCTCTCTTGTGCAGTGAACAGTATACATTTCCGTTTCATATTTCTTTGGGTTCACTGTGTTTAAAAACCTACAAAAAAAAAAAAATAAAAAAAAAAAATACCGGGCGATGATGAATCGATCCCAGAAAAACCTGTGAGCCTAAGTGGTGACGCAATGAGAAAATATTTATTTGATCAAACTTCGTGTAAGCGCAGGGAGGTATCGGTTCAATAGATCTGAGTTGTTGGCGTTCTATTTCCATGTTTTTTTTTGTTTTTGTTTTTCCAAAGGAGACGCCGTTCACAATTAACCCACCCCAGATGTGATAGTGGCTGAATAAAGCTAAGGGATTGTTGCGTCAGTTATGTCGCTGGGATTGCGGTTTCGTTACACACAGAAGACACGTGCTTTCCTTTTCAAATTGACATCTGCAGCTTAAGTTGTCTCAAAGGAAAGCAAATGACATCTAACCACAGGCGAGGAAGGAGTTGCGCGCACAGTCAGTCCTTCATTTACCATTAATTGTTTTGACTTCCGATGTTTTCCTGCTTTCTTCCCCTCCTCCCTTAACCTTGTGAAGTTGAATTGGCTGCCGTGGAGCTCTCTTGGGAGCGCGATATTTCCTTACTGCAGTGGAGCTCACTTTAAAATAACTATCCCTGAGCAGATCTGAGGATCTGTCACCAAAAGTTTCCCAGTGTAATCACATGAATCCTCGCAACCTGAGCATTAACTTGCAGTTTGCCTGGTTTAAAATCTTTCTTAAAAAAAACGTACTGGGAAAACAGGGGTCCCAGTGTCTGAAGATTTTAAATGTGGATCAATGGTGGGGTTATGTCTTTGTAATGTCCACGTTGGTTATCATACGGACTAACATTTTACAAGAGGGACGGGAAGCTTTGGTCCACGAGTGTCCGCTGGTGTTCATACGATCCTCCTCTTGATTATTTAATGGGAGTCATTATTTGTAAGGGAAATACCTTCATCTGTCGTTCCAGATGACAGGCTGCCAAGTGAAAAAAGTAATACCATAACCTGCTAAGCAGTGGGCCATAAAGACTGTAGGAGCCCACCACTATTTTACAATATTTCAACACTAATCCAGTGTTTATATTGTCCCATGCGTATAGTGGGATTCATATTAAAATGCAGATAATAATAACAATAGCAATGCGGTTGTAATCTGGTGTAAAACCTGGTGGTTTTAACCACACGGTAGACAGATGGGGAGAGCATATAGCCATCCATTATGGTCTGGGAGGATGTCCTCATTTCTGTCTGCTGCTAACTGAAAATATATTTTTCGTTCCCGTTCAGGTGATGCATGATTGGTTAGGTAAAGGGCTAAAAACAGGAAGCTGTGGACAGGAACCCGCCTGGTCAGAGCTAAATTGGAGCCGGATCCTGCCAGATCAGGTTTAGCATCGTTCATTCTGACACCTATTTGTCCGGACCTGGTACCTCTCTCGACCCCCGTAGAAAAACCGTCACGTAAAAGCACAACGATCCTTCCGTGTAACCGAAACCTATCCTGCCTTACCAATAGGAGGCAGTACTTAAAAATACTTACAAATAATTTTCTTTAAAAGGGACAGGACAAAGTCAAAACCGGAGCAAAAAGGTTGTCATCCAAAATGTTGTTACTCTACAATAACTCTTGAATAGCTTTCAATTCTATATATATATAATATGTATACTAAGGGATTAATGTAGTATTAATAATATCAGTAGTGTGTAAGTTACCGTTCTTGGCTAGCAAAATGTATAATTTGCACCCTTTTCCATTTAAAAGACTGTACCCAAAAGATTTTACACCGAAAAATGACTGTGTCCAATTATGCTTAAAAGATATTTGCTACACACAAGAAATAACAGCAGAATTATGATCTTAAACCAGAACTGATAACAAACATAGATTCCTTCAAGGCTGTAAGAATCTCCGTTGTTAATGCATACTCATGGGGTGATAAATTGGAGAAGCTCCCTGAACTTGAAGTCAGGCTGGGCCTGGGTCCTCATCTGAGGCAAACTGATGAAGGAGCAAAATCCACAAAAATGTGTTCAGCCCACACGTTCTTCACATTGCTGCTGCCCTCCCCTCCTACCAAACTGTCACTTTTCAAATGCACTTTCCTGCCGGTGAATTGACACAACACACAAATTTCCCTCAAAAAAAAAAAAACTCCCCCGGAGGTTTTTATGAGGGGGGGGGGGGGGGAGGGTCTGAGGTTCGGGGGAAGCCGCTTGGCGGTCGTGAAGAAGGGGGCAAACGTTGTGAGATT
>JAOYSI010000154.1:0-24106 GCA_025775065.1 Hiodon alosoides | reverse complement strand
AGTCTATATACCGTGAGCCCAAAGTTACAGAAGTCTCTGGTCTCGTTACCACAGGGATTTATTGGTTTAGTCTATATACCGTGAGCCCAAAGTTACAGAAGTCTCTGGTCTCGTTACCACAGGGATTTATTGGTTTAGTCTATATGCGCTGCCAAATGTGGCATATAGCACATGCACTGTTTTCCAAATTTCTGTAAATATTTTTATACTGCATTTTTTCTCTCACATTTCAGTATTTGGTAACGTGCAAATCATATTTTAAATATAAAATATAAAATGTAATCGTTTTGTGTAATTATAAATGCGTCTAACAATAAATAAGTGTGAGAAACGTTTAGAAACGCTCTCCGCTCATCTTTAATTAAGATTATTAATTAGAGGTAGAAGACGTGCAGGTGAGGCAACGGGTGCTCGAGAATAGTATCAAACATGGGCTTGGTAATACGCTCCGTTGTATGTCTGACAAGCTGTGAAATTAGACTTCAGATTTGGGGCATGTTATTATTCAGTTTCATCCTTGATCAGTGTGATGGGGTTCCAACGTAATAATAAAGAATGCCATTGGGGCTATCACTGCTGCTGCTGTTAGGGAGTCCGCGTTCCCTGTTCCCTCTGCCATCGCTACTAAGTCTACATGGAGACAGGGTTATTTAATCCATTGCCATGGATATTTGGAGACTGTTGCCATGGAACCAGAAAGCATCCCATACGTGAAATGAGAGCAGCCTTTAAATTAATACAACATTTTAACACTCATTAATCATTTGACAATTAGCCAAGCCCCTTTTCAGCTAAATTTTACAATTAAAGATGCAGTTGTTTGCTATCAGAAAACAACCAAAAATATTAGAACTTAAACATTATTTGTCCATGGATGGTATTTGAGGCCATAAATACCACTCTTTGTAAATCTGGGTCTTTGGGAAATCCAGCCACCGTTCCAAATCTCAATGGTGTCCCACCAATTCACGTTTCACATTGAAGGGTGCTCATGTCAGCCTGTCAAACGGTCCCAAAAGTGCAAAATGTTATTATTGTCTCGCACAGGGCCAGAGGAAGATTCTCCTGTGGCGCAGTATTAGACAGAAAACCATTTTAATAAGAGTGGTTCGCTAGAGAGACAAGTGTAAAAAACGAGAGGCCGACGTGTTTTCAACACGTTTAAAAATATTGCTGATTTGGTGGCTCTCCTCCCGGGACCTGTGTTGATATATGTATGAATGTGGGAGATTCTTGCACAAGTGGGTCAAAGCCCTGAGAGATAAGCGGTTGTTTCGTCATTCATGTGCCACACACCTCTCTTGCATTAAAATCGTTCTGCCCGAGCAGAGCGACGGTGAGCTGTAGCCGTGGCGGGAGACTTTCCATCGTGCAGGAGGCCCTGTGCAGTGCGACGGATGAAAGAAGCCGTATAAAAAGAGACGGGGGAGGCCATTTCTGGCGGCGCATTTCCAGCAGGAGCTGCAGGCGTCCTGTCAGTGTGCATCGAGCCCTGGCCGTTTCAGCTCCGGACCCTGTCCCTGACTCCTGTCACGGGAACCCAGAGAGACCTGCTCCGCTTCAGCGTGTCCCCGTGAGCCCTGCCTGGCAGACAGCTGCTCCTGGGGTGACAGCATTGTGATCAGGGATCAAAGAGGCTTTTCCGGCACACCGCAGAGCGTCCCACCAGAACCAGAACATCCGAAAGCCGCGTGAGCCAAAGCTACGGACGTCCCGGTCTAGGTGTCACAGAGGAATAAAAGGAGCACCTCAGGGACATCGACAGAGGGTTTGACTTCACATTCTCAAACAATGAAAAAGCTTCCCTGCGTAACCGAGCCTGGAGCTGCCAGTAACCTGGCACAATGCTGGATATGGGAGAACTAGGTTAAAGGAGTCCTGTGATTAGCACAAAAATATAACCGAGAGATTACGCCAACTGTTCCTAACTTTGGGGCAGATCAAGTCAATAAAGATACAGTCCCCTGGGAAAAAACAGTCTGCCCTGTGACCACTTTAAATCAATAGCACATCTGACTGGGGCCCTGAGCTGAAAATTCTGGTAAATCTATTCCATAAATACATGGGTCTTTGTTATCGCACAAACATCTCATATTCCCTAAAACTGAAATTAAATGAATCTTGGGATCTTTATGCGTAAATAAGAAAGTAAACTTGAAGACTCCCAGCCTGCAAGGGGGGGTTGATGTTCACTCTACCTAATCCTACCAATAATTTACTCAACAAAGCTAATTGAAGCTTTTAAAATGTATTTAATTGTTGACTAACCCTGAATTAGCCTCAAGCTTTTAGACTCATTGTTCACTTGCTGCTGCTTTTACCAGCTCGGCCACCTGGGATATTTACGATGTTATTGTGCTTTAAGAATCAGTCCAGTGTGCCAAATTCATGTCCTGATTCACAATCACATCACGGAGGAGCTTCATAAAGAGTACAACGGTGTTACGGGACCTGGTTTAGGATCAGAGACACATGAATCCCTCCAGTGAATCCAAAATGGCCTATATCGGTCCCCATTTAGGTGATGTAAACAACTGCTGAGGATCTCGATTGATTTTTCCCCCTCCCCTGGAGCCTCGTTTCATGGCATGTATTTGTCAATGACTTCATTATTGCATGTCAGATCGTTCTTTCCTCGTTTTCTGGTTATTAAGATAGACTCTTAATAGGGCAGTCAGCAATTCCCTAATCACGGATAAGGCCCGTGATTGGATGATGGACGGCCAACAAGGACGCTGCCACATTTTCGCCCCCATAGCCCCGCTGACGATAACCCGAACAACAACCGCAGTGCCCCCGGATCTGTCAAGGGGAAGTGCACTACTAGTTGTGGATTAGGCAGGCTGGGTGAGTTGCCTAGGTTTGCTCTGGCTGCCGTCGCGTGTCAAACACGGCTAGCGTACATACGTTTAAGTCCACAGCGAGTTTAACGAGACGTCACACACGCGGGACTCACGCTGCGTCGTTAAGGAAAAGGGGGCGGCTACAGGAAGAGTTAACGTTAACGCGGGAAAATGAAACTGTTCTGTTTCTGCAATTAAACTCGAGCATGTACAGTAGATGTGCACCACTTGTTTGTGCTAATTAAACTGTGCTGTGTAGCCTGAAAGGTTTGATTGCTTAATTTTCCACTGACCTTTCAAATAGCTTCAAATAACAGTTAAACAGATATAATCTTATTTCGAAAAGTGGAATCTAATGTTTTCTCATTTTGCAATTTGACCTGTTCATGAGTCATTTTTATTATTTAGATTACCAGTAATTATCACCTACCCTTAAGAGAAAACCAATACATCAGACAAAAAAACCATAAAAAATTACACAAAATATATACATTAAGTGCATTATTTTAAACCTTAATAATCCTGAGTATGACATCTTTTCATGTTTCAACCAAAGAAAGTAATGAGCCCCAGCATTCCAAGACAGGAGTCCACAACGTAGGTGGCGGCCGCCTGAGTTTGCACTACCGATTATGACCATCAGGCCAGCTCATTCACCATTATCCCCAGTTCCCCAGGAGACAAGCTGACACACCGTCGTTTTATGTGGACGTTTCCGTGGCCCGATTCACAGTTTGTTTGGACTTTAATACACCTTTCATCCTGTCCGCATTGTTTTCAGGCTAAGAGGTTTTTAAACGCAGCGGGTTTCTTGGTTGCGCCCTTTGCGCTTGGACTGCAGACCGATCAGCACAAATACATTTGTACAAATACAAATACACAAGCCTGTGTGTTATATGACAGGATATTACTGATATTACTATTACTGATATTTCTGCTCACTTTGGAATTCAAATGGGCTCAAAATTATTGGTCAAAAAATGTGGCCAGTAGGTATAAGCTTTCCCCTGTGTTCCTTTTCTAAAAAAATTCATTTATTCTAAACTTGACTTCTGAGGCAAATCAGTGCTTCAGCAGTTTTGATGAAATTTGGATGAATATTGAGCCCTCACTCAAGTCTCTGCTGTACTCAAGGATAAAAGTCTACGGTAGTTAAATCTCACCTCCATGCTGAACAGAAATAGCCCACCTGTACGGCCTGCATTATCCTCTGATCCGATGCTCGGCCCCGCTCTGGGGAAATTCAGAGAGCGGGCAAAGACCTGACAGAGCAGGGGAATGCTCCCAAAAAAGCGTGGCCGTCTCAGCGTTCACGCTAAAGTAATTGTCTGTCACATCCGCAGAACGCTGCTGCCACTCTCGGTTTCTCTCCAGGTGATTGGGCATGGCTACGGTGGCTCTGACACTCGTTTCACCGTCAACGTTGGTTGTTCACAGTGCAATAAAACAACGCACGGCAGTCACGCTTTTTTCTCCGAAAGCCTTTCGGAAATGTTTGTACAGATTGTTAATTACACATTTTACACGAATCATGAAAGTTAAATTACAGTGGTGTGTACAGTGGGTTTATTAATATTATTAGGTATATATATATTTTTAGAAGTAATCCTCTTTGCAGATATAAACGGGCAATCTGCTCACAGGCTAGCTCTCGTGACAGCCCCTTAGAAGTGTATTCATAGGAATCTAGGGACCGACAGACAGTGTCTGAATGGACTGCGCGGTTCAGAGCAGCTCAAAGACAATATAGCACAAAAGGAAGGAATCAGATGGATGATAATGAAATTCATAAGGCTAGCAAATGAGCACAAAAGACGCTTAATGAAATTCATATCGGCTTTGAATGAATGTAATATTTTCAGGTTGCCGAGTGGTTTATCAAAATCTCTGGGAAAAACAAAACCAAAAAAAGGACAGGTGTAATTCAAAGGGCACAATCACAGAAGGGCCCCTTTGAAATCCAGCGCTTTGTTTGCGGGGTGTGTTTGGTCGTAGACACAAATTACCACGATGGGGAACACACGTACGTGATTGTGCGATTGTAAGAAACCTTTTTTTTCCCTGTTCCACTCTGAAATGATAGGATTGCAATATAATCCAACTACCCAGCTGTTTTGTGTCGAACATGTTGCTTCTTATTGGATGAAGATAACAATGGGGGTGCAAGTTTTGAATTATTTTTGGTCAAGAAGAGACCTCTCTTGAAAATTGTATTTTATTTCTGGCTTGACCAAGGAGCAAATCTGGGACTGCGGACCTTTCGGTGGAGAATTGAATCACAAGCAGAGAGTCACTCACACCCCTCTCCATCTTGGCAAGCACTGAAACCTCAAGGGGGTGCTAAGCAACTGTCCCGCTACTTCAAATCTGTCCCTCGCAGTACGTGTTTGTGACAATTCGAACGAACGCCCAATTTCTGATTCACATTTAATGTTTTCGCCGCCCTCACTCTGTACCCAGGCGATAAAAGTTGAAGCGAATTTCGGCAGAACATTTTTGTTTGATTTTCACAAGTTCTAGGCGTGTCCCATTCCAAAGCGCTGCACCTGTTTTTCTGCTGCCAGGAGCTCACCTCTCCCAATGTCACTAACCCTAACCCTCAACGTCGCTACTTTATGCACACAGCACTTTACAGTACCTCAACAACGCTGCTTCAGTACCTCAACGTCGCTACTTTATGCACACAGAACTTTACAGTACCTCAACGTCGCTACTTCAGTACCTCAACGCCGCTGCTTCAGTACCTCAACGTCGCTACTTTATGTACACAGCACTTTACAGTACCTCAACATCGCTACTTCAGTACCTCATCGTCGCTGCTTCGGTCTCTCAACGCCGCTGCTTCGGTTCTTCAACGCCGCTGCTTCGGTTCCTCAACGCCGCTGCTTCAGTACCTCAACGCCACTGCTTCAGTCGCTACTTCAGTACCTCAACACCGCTGCTTCAGTTCCTCAATGTCGCTGCTTCAGTCGCTGCTTCAGTACCTCAACGCCGCTGCTTCGGTTCCTCAACACCGCTACTTCAGTTTAGAGCTCCATCCCTCGCTAGCTTTTCTCATTAGACCCTAGACTCCCTGTGCCCGAATCTCTCGGCTATAATGTCCAAACATGTTATGCTGGAGAAACAGAGGTAAAACAGACCATCGGGGCAGGACAGTGATGTAAACACAGCCCTGACTATTACTGTCATGACAACAGCCCTTCCTTAATTATGGACACAAATGTAAAATTAGATTTTCAACATGCTATAGGGAAATTGTTTGCGTGATCTACGACAGCCGTCATGGCCGATGCACGGCTCGATTTTGTTTTATCCAAAGGAGGATTAATGTTATACTCGTGACTAATAAGAACTGTCATTTGTTTGGGACTTCATTTATACATTGTTTAGTTTGCACAGATACATGCTGAATGTAGCAATATACTGTCATTTTAAACCTCATTATGGAAATAAATAGACAAACACATGGTCTAAATAAATGACACAATTTATGGCACGTATGAAAGGGTTTTATATTTATATTGTTTGCAGATTCAGGGCTTATACTGTACATTGGCCAAATTGAAAAGATCTGTGATGTTAACCGAACACGTTTAACATAGAAACTAAACTAAAAACGACCAGGCAAGTGGGCTGTCACGGGGGGGGACTGACAGGGTAGAGGAACCCAAGTGCAGCAGTGAGTTATTTAACTTTGGCAAGTTATTTCTAAGATTGAGCATTGAGTGGAAGTTACAGAGGGGTTTATAAGCAGAGGAGTGGGAAGCAGGATACCAGTGTTGGAGATTCTGAACCAATGAGAAGAGGACAGGACGAAACAACTGCACATGGTGTTTGTGGAATGTTAATTGAATAATTGCTCATTACGCTGAGGAAGGGCGAAACAATCAGTATTCAGGAGATGTTGATCTCTGGTTGCTGACTGGGGAAGGGCCAGGCGTTGATGTGACTGGTACATTCTCGTGCCAGGATGTAATGTATTTCTGCATCCAAACTTAATTGTCGGTGTCATCCATTAATAAGTATCACTCATATCGAATGTCTCTGTACTGTTCTTTAGACCCTCTGACCAACAGTATTTAATATTGTTACTTTAACATAATTTTTTTTTTCCTGTTTCCAGAGTTATCTAACCAGTTAAAGCATTTATATTAAACTGACCACATTTAAATAAGAGCCGCAGGGATCCTCTCTACTTCCCTCTCAGGGAGGGGATTTCGGAATTGGATTCCTGAGTTTTCGTTCTCCACTCCCAGGACCCATGCGTGCACATGGCGGAACTGGGACCAAGTCACATTGTATTAGGTTCATTGTATTAAGGTCATTTATTGGATTGTGCGATGGCGTTTCGGATGGGGAACGCTAAAACCTGCAGGAGCAAGGCCCAAAAGACAGAAAATTCTGTTCCACTTGATCGACCCCCATCCGTCTCGGCAGGACATGAGTCATTTTAAGATTTTCCCACCCGTATCCCAGAGAATCGTCGTAGTTCAATGTGTGACAATGTCGGTTCCACAGGTCCCACAACAGCGGAGGCAAGCATGCCAGACTAAAACCCTTCATCGCTGAATTGGATCAATTATCATGTTCAATTATCAGAAGTGACCGAGTGCTCCAGGTACTCAGTGTTTTTCCTAATCAGCCAGACCTTGAAAATCTATCGGACCACAGCACTCCAGGAACAGGGTTGCCAGCCCAAAGTCCCTGGAGAGTTCAGCTATACCAAAAGGAGATCTGAAACCGTCTGTTCCAGGCACAATATTTGATTTGCCTGTGCTGTTTGTGCACTTCCTCCCCTTAAACGCTGGCTGTCAGTGCTGTCCTTTAACTATAGATAGCATGCAAGTGAGTGACCTTATTGCCTGGGGCTTTCGTAGTGGCTCCAACAACTCATCGAGACAGCATGGGGATTCAAGAAGTAAATTTGGCATGGAAAATGTTTGCTTGCTGACGGTTTATAAAATGGGTGAGTAGAGATTGCAGGAAGACTATAAGCATGTCCACATAGGCACAATGTTGGGCAAAAGCATGTCTTGGAGTCCAGAAAGGACTTCTGAATGCTTACCTGGTCCCAACGCAATGAGGCATTCCTAGCCTGTTCTGAGGTGCCTGATAACCCAGCGTTTCAAGTGTCGTCTTAGGGTTAGGGTTAGGGAAGGCATTTGAGTCAGAGGAAAGCAGCATCGCCTTTATCAACAGCCGAGCTCCAATTACATCATTACGCGAAATTGCACTCTAATTGCACTGCGGCGTGATTCAGACGCGCGAGCCCCCGGATGGTGGGTGGAAAATTGGTTACCGCCAAGCAGAAATTAGATGCAATGAAAGCTTTGAGAAAATATGAAAAAGACATGTAGGGAGGAATTCTATTAATATTGGTGCCAATGTGTATGTAATACGCATCGAAATTGCCGCCACTGCCAGAGGGAAGATACGCTGAAATAGCGTACAACGTTCTTTAAAAAAGATTTTAAAAATGAGGCTCCTCTCGTAATTTTAGATTTTTTAAATTGCAAGTCAAAACATATATCCACTGGAGGCCTAAAACAATTGAAGGGAATGATTGAAAGGCCACTATTGTACTTCAGAAATAATTTCCACTCACAGTGGAAACACTGGGACAATACTCAGGTGAACGGAGCAATGAGCTTTTTCCTCTGAGAGATCACAGCACAATCCGATATAAAGCAATTCCTGAAATGAATGCCAATTCTGTTTAGTGGCTGACAAAGGTTTTGGACGGCCATTTGTGGGCATTTGCTCAGAAGCGGTGCGCAATATCCCGGCATAACATACGCACTGCCTAATTTAAATGGATTTGGAGTGTCTCAAGTTAATATTTTCCTTATCGTACAAGTGCTGTAATTGGTTATTCTTTTGTCCAAACGGGTTTTATTTGTACCTCAATTGTTGCAGTGAGAGGTTCAAAGAATGCCTGATTAACACTGACAAAGGGATGCAGTGGCTCATTGCATTGTTCTGTTGCTAATTGGGCCTTCTGTTTCCCTTTATTCTTTATTATTATTTGAACTTCTTTTGACTTTAAGTGAAATAATTTGGAGAAAAAAAAATTAACACTCAATGTTTTGCATCGTAGGTAGTGTCAGTCACCACGTTAAGACCGATATTTTGTGAAAGGTTTTTTTCGCTCTTCCAATCAGCTCACAGTGATCATTCAAGTCATCACCTTACCTAGCCAGTGTGTAGATTGTATATGAAAGTTATAGGTTAATTCACCCTGAAACTGAAAAAGTAAACCACATTTTCTAGGCCATGGATAGACTTTCCAAAACTAGCTGAATTTTTGTGTGAGACATTTTACAACCGAGTTTGCATCTGACTTGCATACACAATTTAGGATATAAATTATATAGATATATAATTCACAACTCTGGTTTTGGGATATACATAAATATATAGATTTTCACTTGATAGATTTAGGATTAGTTTAAAAATATGTTTATGTTTATTAACAAAAATATGTTAATAGTTTTAACTTGTAAGATTCATAATGTGAATTAATAATTAATCATCTAATGATATGAACACATTTTTTTTATAAGTGAGTGTAAACATTGCTTCATGTGTATTAGTTACCGTTGACTGAATGCACAGCCCATACACGGTTTATCTCATCTACAATCGAAACAAGTGTACTCATTGGTCTTTATCTCATCTACAAGCGAAACAAGTGTGCTCATTGGTCTTTATCTCATCTACAAGCGAAACAAGTGTGCTCATTGGTTTTTATCTCATCGACAAGCAAAACAAGCATGCTCATTGGTCTTTCTCACAACTTATTGTTCTTTAACACATCGAGGATGCACAGTGACTGTATATAATGGAAGCCCAAGGACGTGCTTTAAAACGCTGTCCTAAAAAAGGAATTTTCTGTTAAAAGTATTTATTCCTTTGCAGCAGCACTTAACATATAGCATTCTGATAACACTGCTGGGACATTGCAGCAATGTTGAGAGAACTCTGCATGCTTTAGCGTGCTGGTTGTTTCTTGGTCCGGAACTAATTGTGAAGCAAAAAACCAAGTGGGACGCCTTCAGACGCAACGAAAAAAAAAAAAAAAAAAAAACTGGCGTAACTGCAGAGGAAAACGCGAGTAAAATCGCAGTAAATAATTCATTTTATGAGCCACGGCCTATCAGGTTCACCACTGCCAGCAGTCGTTCCGTGCCGGAGTGTTTGAAGGAAAATGGCGTATGTCAGAGTCGCCGAGACATGGCTACCATAAAAGATGAAATAAGAAAAGAACGGAGATTTACGACCACTGAGCCCTTGCAAACAGTCTCGTTTGGCCTCTATGCCCAGGATCGCTGTGAGATGTGAATTGTGATGCAAATGTAGGCCAAGGGGTCGCAGGGTCGACCTTGTTGAAAAATCTGCACAGTAGATGTACAATGCTATTCACACCATGGTGTAAAACTGTGAACCCTCAGATTTGAGAGAAGAGCTCAAAGAGATAATGTGTAGTAGCTGGGGGGTTTCTGTGTCTGTGTACCTGAACTAACAGACCAAACTGAGCACCATTGAAGCAGAATCGAAAGAACTGGAATCCACGTTCAACAACCACCTTTAAATTCAGCAGAAAAATTCATATTTTTAGTTTATTCAAACCCCCAGTGAAAACAGATCAATTATAACTGAACATAATTACACCGACAAACGCTCTAAATGTGTTCATAATCTTGATAAATTGTAACAAAATGAGGTTTTAACTAAAGACTAATTTTTAGTGAGTTTAGTGAGTTATCCTCCGTTCCTTGTTATTGTTTTTTTCTGAAGTCAATTGAAGCTTCCACATATCTACTGTGTTACAACAGGACACTGCGGAGGTCACACAAAGAACCAATTACCTATTGGGAGTATACGTTGCCATGGTTACAGTCAAAGGGCTGCTCAAGGTTCAGTGGACCTGTAAAAATAAGCCGAACTCGGTCAATTGTGTGCTACCGCTGTGCTTTCAATCAGCTAATGACATCAGCTGGATTCAACGTGGCGAGCACCGACTGATATGGCAGAGGCTGCGTTCGGACAAGCGTCCTTATCGATTGAGCTGTTAAGGTGGCCCACAAAATTATGCTTGGATGGGTGAAATTGGGAGGGTTTTTCCCTATGATGTTGCCTGTTGGGCTAGCCGTACTGTTCGAGAGGAACGCGTCGCCATGGTCTGAGGGTTCGAAGGTGACTAGGATTGGAGGAGCCCGGTCATCCTACCTCGCCCTCCCCTTGTACGGTGACAGAATTCCTAGATGAGCGGAGATGCATCAGCACAATTAGCGATTCCGAATTGGGGGGGAAACTTTGATTCCAAATGAAAAGAACGTCTCAATGGTACTGCCTCGAAGAAACTCTAGATCTACTGCCATGGTTCTATGGTTTATCAAATTACAGAAGCAGAATAGATGAAACTCAGATTAGAACGTAGTAATGTTGGGTATGTCCTTGCTATTTCAGAAATATTGAACCACCATTTGTGTAAATTATACTGTTGGCCAGCTGACAACGTTGTTGGGATTCTAACTTTGGCTAATCAAACTTAATATAACTGTATTTAGTAGTGTTTTCTTTTTTTGAAACCATCTTAATTCTTTTACTCGTCAATAGATAAATCTATTAGTTGTATAAAGTGAGTGAGTATCAACGTTCTAATTTACTCCCAGCCTTTGTCACAACAAACATTAACCACAATCAACGGTTGAAGTTACTAGGAATTACTTTCATTCCCAAAATGATGTTTCTTGTATTCCTTGTGGCATAAATGCAAAAATTGATACACACATACACACTCACACACTCACACACATACACACTCACACACACACACACACATACACACTCACACACACACACACACATATGCACACACGCACACACACACACACATGCACAACCAAAAACACACAAACACACACATACACAAACATACACACTCACACTCACACACACGGGGACACACACGCAAACACACACATACACACATGCACAAACATGCACACACATACGCACGTGCACACACACAAAAATAAACACTGTTTAGTAACACTGACGCACAGGAATAATGAAACGGGGGCTTTAGCACTTGGAAGGGGGCCTAATATAGCTCACAATAAATCTTGCCGATGTTTATCTGACAACGGGAATCAAAGCTTCTGGAACTTCTGGGTGGCAATCTCACAGGACTCTGAAGCCACAGTGTCTGATTTCTCCCAGCAAAGGCAAGGGCCGCCAAGCGGAATTTTCCCCCACAAGAAATCCGTCCCCGTGGTCCGTCTCTAGGTTTCTGCACCGATGCTCAGTCTTAATGGCAGTGGTGGGGATTGTTAGTCATACATGGCCACCCCGAGGAACAACTTCGGGATGTGTTTCCTTTTTTGTCCTTGTAAGAAAAAACTAAATTAGGGGAACGATCCAAAGCCATTAGGTATGGCTGGAATGAGCTGGCCTTCATTTTTCAAACAGGCGAGAAAAACGGGTGCACGGAGAAAACTGGTGACTCTCTGATGACGGGCGACTCTCTGGTGACGGGTGACTCTGGTGACTGGTGACTCTCTGGTTTCTGGTATCAGGCATGGAAAGAAGAGAACTAAATGTATAAATTTCCTTCAATGCACGATGGCTAATTTATTAATTCAGAGAACTCACCAGTATTTAGTCGCCCAGCATTATTGGTCTTCCAGCAGAGTACCCTGGGCTACATGTTTAGGCTATTGAACATTCTGACTGTATTTGATTTTAGTCCAAATCTATCGATGAATGAAACGTGAAAAAAAGCACCCAACCAATCCAATTGACCAAACTGTGTGCTACCACAACAAATGTGTCAGATGAACTCCCACCCCACAGTGTGTGTCAATCAGAGCAAGATATGGAGAATGGCACATCTGTGGCTTAGTTGTAGCTCTCAGAAAACAACATTAATAATGAAACGACGTCTTTGAACCTGGGATCTGTAATGAACTGTCTGACCAACCAATTAGAGGAGGTCTGCATTGGTCTCTTTTAGTCTATCCCAAAAAATCTCGATAACTTGAAACACAGTTACATAATCCATATTGTTGTACAAATGAATGTAAAAAAATGACAAAATCTTAAATGTATTTAAATGACTTTAAAAGGGTAACCATCTCTCCTCTTGATTATGAACGCCGCAGTGAAAACTCACCCAGAAAATGGGGAGGGAGGCGGGGGCTGGCTGTTTTGATAGCTCTTCGACTTCAATCTTTGGCAGCATCAGGAAAGTTCCAGAAGCTTCCACTAACTCTCAGACAGGGTCACAGGATGAAAACTGTTGCTCAGAGCAGTCTATTTTTGGCCGTACGCGAGGGGGAATGCTTACACAATGAAACGTGAAACACATCTTTGCCTTGGAGTCTGCCTAAGGGGTTACACCTGACCCCCAACAGACAACATAAACAACTGTAACAAAGGGTGGAGATAGGATGGAGGTGGGTTTGCTGTAAGCAGCTAGCCCGAAGTGGAGCGTAGTTGTGGTTTATTTATACTTCGGGTGAGAACTTGTAAGCCCTGCTTAACTAAAAAAAATTAAACTTTAATAACACTATTAATGTCTGGGGAAATTGGATAATTGCTTTTTATTATAAAATGTGATGTCACTCAGCGCAGAGTGTTTCAAACAGTTTTATGTGCTTGACCACAATAAATTATTCTGTTCAATGTAACCTTTTCCTTACAATTACCTTAGGTTCATTTGAAGTCCACTTTATTTACAGTGATGATTTAGTTACAGAGATGCAAGTGCTTGATCCCTTTTAGGGTCTGTTCACCAAGAAGGACAAATCAAATCGCCGAGATTTTGGACAAAAGAGAAATAAAAGTAACCTGTTATTTATTTGTGGTCAGACATGGTACAACGTAACAACAGTAATAAAATAAAACGCTTCTGCAAGGTGAACGCTACCATTTTAAGGCTGTGCTGGGACACTTGCCGTTTTACTGTGGGGGTGGAAATAAATCTGACAGGCTCCTTTTTAGGACGTTGAATAATACATGTCCTGAAGTGAGAACAAACGCTTCTAATACTTTTCTGCCTTTATGCACAGGGGCCCGCGCCTCCTGACGCTCTGCACAACGCATTAACATTTTTTCTTTTAAAAACATTTTTTAAAAAGTTTTATGCTCGTAGAGGGCACTCTCCTCAGCGGACTTTCTCCATCAGTGCTACCCGTAAGCACGAACGCTGAGGAGTTTGGTGTCCAGGGTATTTATTTACCCATATAAATAAATACCTATCAAGTAAATATTCAGTTGTATTGAGATATAGTAAAATGAAGGAAAGCAGAATGAGGTATTAGCTAAACAAATAAAACATGTAAACAAATATCATAAAATGAGGAAATGTGTGTGTGTGTGTGTGTGTGTGTGTGTGTGTGTGTGTGTGTGTGTGTGTGTGTGTGTGTGTGTGTGTGTGTGTGTGGAGAAATGTACTCCTGGCGCAGTCACTAGACATATCATAGCTCTGTAAGAAAACACGGACTGACGGGGGGGGTTGAATAAGAAAGCTTAGCATGCTAATTAGCTTCACCCTTTAAATAAACAGGCAAACCATTTCCCTTACCCACGGGCGTGAACCAATGGTGTGATATAACAAACAACAACCAAACGGCCTCTGCCCAGTGGCTGGATGCTCCAGCCCGGTGTTAATGAGTCCCCCCTGCACATCGATGTCCCTGAAGTGTGAGAGGGTTCTGCGCTGCACAGATATAGAGGTTGCCCTCTGTTATAAATTGGTCTCCGTGGTTTGTCTCTCTTGGAAATCTGGCGCCTCGGCCGGCTTTGTACCAGGCATCTGAAACAAACAGAACTTAGTCTCACATTTGACCCAGAGGCATCCAAAAAAGGCACGGGAAAGTCTGGAGGGCGGATAGCCCGGTCCTCGAACCCTGAAGTTCTGGGGGGCTTCGAGCAGTATTTACACACAAGGCCCAAGCAGGAATGATTAACGGGATAAAGGTCAGAGCCACGGTTCTGAGCATGGGTGAGAGGAGCCGGATCCGGAAACAACTGTGGTTACCAGTCTTCAAATCGACCTTCACCATACAGTCATGCTGTGGACAATCTATGTATCAAGTCGAATGATTTGAGAATTTTAGTAGTGTTAACTACTTTAACAGCGATAAGACATTTCAGTAAATCATGGGGGATTCCAGGCGCTGAACGATCAAATAGTTCTGCTGCGGTCTGTGCGTACTACTGCATGACAGAACGGCGATAACATAAATAGAAAATTATTATTTTAGCACAGCCTCTCGTCACTATCTGTATCGGGTTTTTTCTGTACTGTAAAATCCAAATACGTTGCAAAAACACATTAGTGCACCACCAGCTGAGGCAGAACTTATTTGTAACCTATTTTAAAGCCCGGTAATGATGTTAGATGGGTAGCGCTCTTTATTGCAAACAGACTACGAACTACACATAGCTGGTGGAAATTTTCCTTTTAGAGCACTTACTGTAAATAATGTTTATTTTTTTAGCAGCTACCACCCTGAAGTGTTCTGATGCTAGCTTGGTGCGTTCTGTCCTGTTTGTTTTGTCTTCCAGCTCACATGGATGACGGCGCATGACACAGAGAGAGAGCGAGAGAGAGAGAGAGAGAGAGAGAGAGAGAGAGAGAGAGAGAGAGAGAGAGAGAGAGTGTGTGTGTACAACACTGTGTATGTGTATGTGTGTGAGTGTGTATGAATGTTTGTGCATGTGTGCGTGTGTGCATGTGCGTGCGCGTGTGCGTGTGTGCATGTGTGTGTGTGCGTGTGCGTTTGCGTGTGCGTGTGTGCATGTGAGTGTGTGCGTGTGCGTTTGCGTGTGCGTGTGTGCGTGTGCCTGCCAATGATGTGTTCTCTCATGCTGCAGCATGAGTTTTCTGAGGACTGGTTAATATTTGCTTTTTGGGATAACTGTAAAGAACAGAAATAGCAGAGGCCTATAGCACATTTAGTCCCAAAGAAGATGCATGAAACAGATATAGCTATCTGATGTTAAAGAAATTAAACGAGGTTACCGTGATTCCTCAAACCATTGGTGTGAATTAAAGTTGCATATTAAGCAGTATGTTTAAATTTTAAACCTGATATCTACATATCAAAACTGACCTTTCTGTGTCCTGTGTCCTGTAACAATCTCTATATGTTGTCTGCCCAGTGGTGAAACATAGGTGAGACGCGTTCAGTAAAGATCTTTTTATGTTGTCTGACCAATAGTGAGATGCAGGTTTCTCAAGGCCATACTCCGGGCTGACAGTAACTCATATCAAATATTTGAGCTTCTGATGGCCTCCTTCCAAATTTTTCTTCCAAACGTTGTGTAAAATGTTGAGGTTTCTTGATTTAAGACATGGCGTGTCTTCTGAACAATGACTTCATGCTGAACTGCCTCGTGACACAATTAGACAATAAGACCAATACCTTCTGGACCAGTTTGCACTCTGTGAATGATGAAGGTCTGATAATGTTACTGTTAGTTACTGTTTCACAGTCCTAGTTTCACCAGGAACCTAAGGAACTTCTTTGGATTTTCCCCTGGTTAATTTATGTCCTCATGAAACCGAATCCATGCCGCAGAGGCCTTTTCAGTGGCACAGTGCATGTGATTTAACAGGTTTAACACTGCCTGTGTGACCTAACTGAAGCTGCGCTCTGTGCTACACCTTGAATACACCGATTTCTTTCCGACATCAGGACCTTGAATCCCGTATAAGACACGGAGCAGAGCTAAGGTTCTGAACTGCGGAGGCTAACTATGCTAACTGTGTTGCTATTCAATCACATTTCAATATGGTTGATTAAATAAAATTAGCTGAGGTACGAGGAATAAGGCGAGAGAGTGCCAGCACACCTAAAGTTTGGCCTTATTCTGCTCTGAGATCAACTACGGCCTGTGTGGGAGCTCATAACTCCAGTAAACGATTGGCACAGGCACGAAGCTACAGGAAAGATGCTCCATTCAGTATTAAAGTATTAGCCATACATCACACAACCAGCTTAAAGGCTTAACATTAGCGAACGCTACTCTTTCAATGAAGAGAAATGTTGAATTAGCTCATTCCTCGTTTATAAAAACAAAACATAAACATCTACGTTAGCTGAAGAGCATAAAGTCAACACCGTTTTTTTCATTATTTTATTTTGGTGAAATATCGTTAAATGTGGCAGAAGAGGAAACGTTTTGGTACTGTATCGCACAACGATGGAAAATGTATGCTGTTTTGAGGTAAAACAGCGTATTTTATACTTCTACGAGCAACAGTTTAGATCATAGCCAGTGGGTATATGTTGGGGCAAGATTTGTTCAGTCTTTAACAGAGCTTCCCACCAGACAGCTGAATTTAATTAAGCCCTAGTATTTGCAAATGTACACCTGAAACACCAGGAAAAGTGATTTTGAATCCAAAATAATTACTCCATTTAAACAATTAATGTAGAAAGAAAAACCAGCAAAAATGTTGCTTTTGAGAGCTGGAGTTCCCCAAACTCTACTCAAAAATAAGAACCTCAAAATGCAAGTTTAAAGAGGGATACCAAAATGAATATATCATATAATATGCTATAAAAATAATAATGATATATAAATGATCAAACGATGTGTTTTGTTTTTGTATTGAAAAATCCCACAGTACTAGGGATGGGGAACCCCATCATTTCAGCCTATGTGCTGCTGACACAAAGGTAAAGCCGGGTGTTTTGGGGGCCAGACCCAAACAGTGACCAATGGATATGGGTTGGCGGACAGGAAATGATGTCGCCTGTGATGCGCAGGATGTGGGATCTAACACATCAGAAGCTGAAGGGGACTTGCACTTGCAGTGAAGGGTTTGCATTCTTTGACAAACAGTGCCTCTAGTGGCAGCATCAACGCAGTGGTCAAGGACCTGAGACCTGCTTATTGAACTGAGCAACAACGCAATGTTCTAGCTACAGAGGGAAGTAGTCCCTGCAGTAGAAAAGAAGGACAGAGGCCGTTACTCATCTCAGAAGGGAGACATCCAGGGAGAGGACCACGGTGCAGTGCTATCCGTGACACAGGCAGAAAATTAGACATACCACTGAAACGCAAATCATCTGGGTAGATTTTTTTTTCCAATAGGATTATGATCATTTTGCTGATAAGCAAAGCTAACCTGCTACTCCTGAACAATTTCCCCCTTTTAGTGTTATTTTTATTTTATTTTTGTACTTAATTTCAGTCTTATATACAAGTTGAGTGGCAGCTTGTGTCATGACTTGCAGTAGCACAGATATGGGATGTAATTTATGCTTGCACTCGAATATGATGTATATGTTAGGTTCAGAATTTCGTTTCATTCATATGCAAATGTTAAGAGACCACAGTTCCACCCAAGCACACACATTGTCTGTTTTTACTAATCTCACTGACGTGGACTAACATAACAGATGCACAGTAACACATGCAAATGTCATTCATACATGTAATGTTTGAACATGCCCAGTATGGGAACGTACAGTGCCATTACACCTAGGCATTGCGTCCGTTCAGATTGTGACGCCATTGGCCATCAAGCGAAGTAGTGTGTAGTGGTGTGGGGAAGGGGAAGAGGGGAGTCGAAAGATGTCGGGATGTGTTGAGACAAAGTTTGTGCTAAGAAATAAGCTGAAGTGATAGTTTGATTACTTTAAAATGAATTTAAATACCTGAAATGTGCAGCTTTAGAGCAAAGATATAGGGTGTGGTCCCAGGAGAAACATAATCAAATTTGTTTTAAATTTCAAAACCAATCAAACAAAATGTCAAATGTTTCTTTATAATTTCCATTGCTGTAGTTCAATAGAGTTTTGTACTCCTGCATATTATAAATGATAGCAAACGGATATTTATTTATTCTAGAGCCAACAGTTAAACACTCAAATTGGGGGAAATAAGGCCCGCGAACAATAATTAAAAAAATATAATAAAACCTGATAGAATAGATTAAAAGAACTAAACGTCTTAAATTAAGCGTTTTTTTCCCCCTTTATCTTTCATTGATTAATATAGAAAGCTCCTGCAACCACTGATTAAATTTTAACCTGCTATTAATTACCCTACTATCATGCAGAGGAATCATATCATACAATCCTGGATCCGGATTTTTTCACACACACACACACACGCGCGCGCGCGCGTACACACACACACACACACACACACACACACACACACACACACACACACACACACAAACTTTTCTTGCTAATGAATGTTCCAAAGCGTCGTCTGAAATAGGTTCAGCAGCAGCACTGGCGACGACACTCCGCATTAACTGGGAACGCGTTTCGACGAAAGGAATGGACTGTTCATATTCCCCAGCGCTCCAGGTCAAGAACGTCTCTTCAAACTTATAATATCATATAGACAAGTGCCGAAGTGGATCATGTGACGCCATGTGTATATAACGCATCTGACAGCGTCCTTTAGCATCTTAGAACGTAGTAGACCACAGCGGACTACATGACCACGAACTGCAGTGACGTTCACGTGTCTGGTGCGAAAGAAGCCAATCAGGCAATGTTGTTTAATTACTTTATCTGTAGATAAAAACGAACAACTGTATTTTGGTGCGAAAATACGCACACGTCTGAATTTAAATCGATGGGAGACATTTCAGTGACCAGAAGCTTAATTATGAAGTAGTGTTTTTCTCAATTGTTAGATCATGCCAGCGTTCAAATAGGCTACTTCCACTCCGAAAAGCATAATGTTTTGAAAATTATTATTTATTTTTTTCAGAGACCGTGGAAGTAAAAATATCACCCAAAGCAAACAAACGACACAACGAAGAAACTAATCAGTAAACATTAAAGAAGGAAAAAAAAACGAGAAGGACTGGGTTGAAATAAACTGTAAATTTAAGATTATATGCTCCAGTCATTTCAAGCCCTCCCTGTTTTTATTAGGTATTCCATTGACAATTTCCTTAAACGCCTGGGGGTTGGAGACAAGGGGGGGCTGCACGCGCCCTGTAAAGATTCGGGACAGCAGAATAAATACCGTTACAAAGCCTTGGAAACGGACCGCATATTTCAAGTCGGATCGAAATCAGGAAAATATTTTTGGTTTCACGCATCCTATCACAAAACACATGTAAGTTTTCTACTCCTCTAATGAACTCTGAATGAAGGTGACAAATATACGGTAAAGTACGTTGCGTCTATTTTAAAGTAAATGGGTACGTCTGATTGCATGCCTGTTTCTGGTAATTTATAAAACCGATGTTTTGAAAGACATCGTATCATGAAAAAGGAAAATCGACGTTGGCTGTACTATGATTACTCCCAAAGGAGGAAAAAGCGGGACTGAAATACAATGGCTTTTATATTCATGGAAACGAGATTGATTTAAAAAGTCTGATGTATATACGTCTCGCCCCTTCTCTGAAGCCGAAGCATCTTTTCCTCTGAGACTTTATTTTGTTTGAGAAATCCCTTAGCCGTGACAGCAGAAAAGGGGACGACGGTGCGATTTGATCAGGATCTGCAAATAAACAGTTGGGAGAATGTACTGCATCCCCTGGCAGGTGAGTCGTGTGTCCGCGTGAGCGCGAGGATGCTTCATTATTTACAACGTCAATGGAAACCGCAATCGAAAGTAAAGTGTTCTGTAGTTTTGGCGACTATGGATTTGTGAACCCCAAAACCGGTTAATATGTGCATTTTTTAATGAGGCGAAATTGACTTTTAGGATCACGGCTACACTGTAGAGCCTTCCAGGGTAAGCATGTGCGCTAAGTTAAACAAATGTGTCGGGAAATGTATCGATTCTTCGTTTATTTAAAAAAATAATAATTTTAATTGATTTGTACCATTTTTTTCTGGCATACCACTGTCGCTCTGGTGAAGCTTTAAGTGAATCATTCACCTCAAACCACTTTTATGTCACTTACTAGGCAACCTGGGTTAGCTCTGGTATTGCGCATCCCGTTAGTGGTGTCACTATATATCACAATATTGCTGTGGTCCTTGGATTTTCTATAGCCTACCTATGTTTCTTTTAAGACATTAAACGGAAAACGTATTTTAAATAACGATACTTAAATTTAAATTTTTAATTTTTTTATTTTTTTATTTTTATGGAAGGAGTCTATATTATGTTAGGATATAGTAAATTCGTTTTAGTAGGAACTTCTTACACCAGCGCCATGAACATGGAAGATTAATCCGCGATTCTACAGAATAGGCTACCGTAACATGAAATTTCGTAATATGATTTAATATCTGTGGGCGTGATATTCACACCGGTTACCCCGCTGCGTCTATACTGTAGCCTCAGACATTCTGAATTAGTCTACTTGTCAATGAGTGTGCTGCCATTGGTTTAACAAGCCTGTACTCCTCCTGAAGCACACGTTCGTGTGCATGCTTCCATTTATTTAACAGAAGATCCTGCTGAGCAGGTAAAATTCGACGATATGGATTTTTATTTCTTTCTTCGTAGTTGTTCACACCCTTTTGCTTCTGTGCGCACACAACGTCTTTATGTCTTCCCTCTCCATTTTAAGCGTTCAGGACTTTTTTTTCAGTCAAGTAAGCCGACCGGGCACTGTCGCAGGAAGCAAATAACATGAAGTCGACCCAATAAGGACACAAACAAGGTCTGCTTCATTTACACGTATTAAAACTACTAATTAAAAGTTAAATAAATTACCTAGTTTCATCGAGCTGGCTTTCCTCATTCAACAATAGCACCTACTTTGGAGATGCAGAACTTTAGTTGTTTTGGCTCTGTATAGCAGGACATGGACTTCACGTCCAGGGTCATTTGCTCTCGAAGAATTCCATGAATCTCCTCTAAATGTCAGTGAATCTTATTGTGTTTTGCGGACAATAACTGCACCGTAACCAAAGACAGTGCCCAGACTAAATCCGTTTCGTGGGACAGCCAGGCAAGAAAGGCCATTCCGAGGTACAGGCCAGCAGTACACCATGTGCACTTGGTTACAGCTGGCCGTATTACTATCAGATTGCGAAATAGAATTTCTGGATCATTTGGGAGACATTGCCATTTTCCTGGATCTGGTCCGGGCATTAATTTTTTTAAATTCTATTGTTGTTACTGGCAACCGATTATATGTCAGGACCAACCCATTGGTCATAAGAATGTTCTCCTCTTTGCTGCAATTAAAACTTGCAAACAACTTGAGGGCAGTTATTTGCTTTTAAAAGTTAAATCAATGAACTGGACATAGAACAATGTGCTCCTCGGGTTTAAGTTTAAGCCACAACTTCCCGGTCGCTGGACGGAAGGCCTCCGTGGATAACCAGGTTCCTGCTGGGGCTGGTAGCTGGTCCCCAGAGATGGTGGCCTTTCAGAGCGAGATCCACGTGCTCTGTAACCACCAGTGATCTCGTGCAAGTCACTGTGCAGCGCTGAGTCCTTGCAGCACAGTCAATCACATGGTTTATCTGACCAAAATATTCTATACTTTGCTTCAAATATATTATGGCATGCTTCTGTGTGCAGATTATGCAAGGCCGTGCATTACTGGTGCTAAATATAGCTGCCTATCGTCTCCCTGTTAAAGAAGCGTGCTTTTATAACTGCAAGGCATTGCCTATTAATACCCAAACACCCCAAGTAAAGATTCAAGAGAACAGCACTGAGCACTGACCTCAATTACTGAAGCAATTTAAGGCAGTACAGATTAAATAAAAAGATACCCGCAGAATCATATGAAAGCCCTTTTTAACATAAAAGTTCTTCATTATAATGTACAAGTGACTGTCATTATATACACAGGGGGAATAGCGAGAGGTACTATACCAGACAAGTACCACAACAGCAGCTTTCATGGGTTTTAATTTTTAAAATCATTTTATATTCATTCATGTTCTATTGCACATGAGAACAATATAGAAATATCCTCGCAAACTCTGTCTGCCGAGTGAAAGTGCATTGCTCCATGAGAACAATAGCTGGCCCAGCTTTCTTGTCCCTTTGAAGAGGTTTCATTGGACTTCAATAGTCTAGCAAATGGAGCAGGTGACATAAAGAATTTTCACTCCAGCCAATGAGTTGAGATGATGGTAATCGAGGCCTGGTATGGAAATGTTTCCCGATTAAAACAAACAAAAGCACTGCAAATGTGTCAACAGTTCCTACAGCTTTGTCTCGTTTGAACTGAACTGTGTGTTATTTGGTACGTTCTGATAATACAATTACAGCAAGGAGCAACCTCAAAGTGCTTTTAATTGTCTGGGGAAATGCTTCAGAAGACGAGAAGGGATTTGCAATTACCGTAATTAAAAACAATTACCTAATGTTTGTTGTAACTCCAGTCTTACGTGTTCTGGTAATAGAATTTCATGTATCACATTTTATAAGATGTAAGAGCTTATTGTATTACTTGAACTCGGTGTGCTTTTAAAACACAGCAGGTTTTAGCGTTGGGAAAAAGATGTCCGCTGCGTGGATTGCAGGATACCAAGGTGAAAGTCAAATGTGAGTTTAATTCAGGAGAGTAAGTTTAATATGATGAGTTCTGAGCAAACACCTGAAGTTCTGCTGACGGTGCAGTCCTGGTGTTTAAAACACACCTGCTTCGGTCCTGGGAGGTGAGATGAAGAGGGATTTTTGGAGATTTTTGCACAATCGATCGTTACTTGTAATGCTTATTGAATTATTAATTGAACATGCTGATCTATGTAAACTTATACATTCTATATTTTTAAGCAGGGCATGTAAAATGGAGTATAACAAATTACAGTCCTTATAACATAATTAAAATTTAGCACTATAATTTAAATAGATGGCCATGTTAAGACATTTTTATGCATTATTATGCATTTTATGGCAAAAATATATTATCTGTTATATTATGATAACCTTAAAACACTTAATAATGTCTTCTAATGACATTTAAAATGTGTTACTGGATTCCTTCTCACAAAATTGAAATGTTACAAGAGTACGCAGACTTGAAAAGTTCAGGGACCATTGCTTCAAATCATTGACATATCTGCCATATACAAATTCAACATCCAACATCTGTTTAGGATCTCCAGAATTTGCTAAAAAACATTTGTTTTAAACTTTCAAAATAACATCAAAGTTTTTGATGAGCTAACCCAAAAAACCAATTGGCCAGTAATCGCAGAGAAACCTGAAAATCAGTTGATGAGATTACTCTGGGAATGAACAGAAGGGACATAATTCTGGGGTGACTCAGCTCAGTATTAACAGCTGCAGAAAAAATAAAAACAATTCTGATACCTTCGGGATCGCTATATATATATATATAT
>JAOYSI010000153.1:0-18561 GCA_025775065.1 Hiodon alosoides | reverse complement strand
GAGAACAAGGCGGAAGAAAGAGTCGACTCGGGCGAAGTGGTTGCCGACACTTCGCCTTCGTTAAATTTAATTTTGTTTGGTATTTTGTTTAGTTTGTTATTTTAGTTTATTGTGTTTGGGGTGAACCCGTGAGTGGGAGCCCTGAAGAGCGTTTATTGTTTATTTTTTTCTTGATTGAAATAAAGCCGGCAAGAAGCCGGAGAACCCGGCTGGCCCGCCCACTGCTTGGCCCCTGGGGATAGGGCCTGGATACACCGGTCCAGGACAAATCCGGTCAATGGCGGAGGGGCACTCTCCAGACATGAGCCAGCTATGGGTGAGCTGAACTAGCTGAGCCACCTGGCTACTTACTGGCGTTCTGTGGTCGTACTCCCAGGCATGGAAGTCCCAGGCAAACCCTCTCTGTGTGCAGGTGCAGGTAGTGGAGTCACAATGCCCGCATTCTCCACCAAATGTGACAACCACGGGGTGAACTGGCTGTGCCGCACACAACAGAGAGAGGAATGTACACAGAAAATCCTCGGGTAAGCTCATAATATGAGCAGGGTTTTTTATTCGGCACACGTGTGCCGGAAAATGGAACAGAAAGTCCTCCCGGTTCGGGGTATAAGGCAGTCGAAAAATCACAACGAAAATTCCTCCCGGATCGGGGCATAAAGCAATCGAAAAAACACAAAGAAAATTCCTCCCAGATCGGGGCATAAAATAAAGACGATTGTCGTCCGAAAAAAAGGATTCCCGTCCTCTTCACTCGGGGGGAATTGAGGGGTCTCACTCACCTGTCGCCAGCCCGATCTGAAACGCAGAGCACAGTGCTTTATCGTCGGCGCTTGCTACCTGCATTCGGCTTTCGTTCGTAGCCGGCTGTTGTCCTTTTCCCTCCCCAATCAGCCGATGCCTGTCAGGAATGTACCGCCCCTCAAGGACCTGCCCCCTAGCTTGAGGGGGGTGCGGCTTCTGCCGCATCCGCCGCCCTGATGCCCCGGGGTAGCCGCAGTCTCTTTAAGAAGCATTTTAAATAATTAAATAAGATTTGTCTAACTCATTTGTATTCTTTTTTGACCATTTTCAGTGTTTTTAAATGCAATAATTACATTATTAAATTAAATTATTTTCAGCTGTTTTTGTAGAAAATTTGTACTGTTATAAAGTGTCTTGAAAATAAGTATAAAATGTAAAAAAATATATATTTTTTTTAGACAGAAAGAATTATGGGAGAGAAATGACTGGGTGAGAGAGGACACAGAAGTATAGAGAGAAAATTATAAGGGTGACCCCTTATATTTTCTTAAAAATCAGATTTCACACTACACAAATATGTGTATTTTTTCTTCAAAAATTGTGTTTTACAAAAAAAGATTTTTTACTACATGTTTGTCAACTACCCATCTAAAAAAATTTGAATATTGTGGAAAACGGTTACGGTTTTTTTTTTCCGTAATTTAATTCAAAAAGTGGAACTTTCATATATTCTAGATTCATTACACATAAAGTGAAATATTTCAGATATTTTTAATCTTGATGATTATGGCTTAAAGCTCATGGAAATCAAAAATCCAGTATCTCAAAATATTAGAATAAAGAATTTATAATACAGAAATGTCGACCTGAGAAGAGCTCTAATCAGCTACTTAACTCAAAACACCTGCAAAGGTTTCCTGAGCCTTTAATCTCTCAGTCTGGTTCAGTACACACAACCACAATCATGGGGAAGACTGCTGACTTGACAGTGGTCCAGAAGACACTCATTGACACCCTCCAAGGAGGGTAAGCCACAGAAGGTCATTACTGAAAGGGCTGGCTGTTCGCAGAGTGCTGTATCAAAGCATATTCATGGAAAGTTGACTGGAAGGGTAAAGTGTGGTAGGAAAAGGTGCACAGGGATGACTGCAGTCTTGAGAGGATTTTCAAGCAAAGCCGATTTAAGAACTTGGGGGAGCTTCACAAGGAGTGGACTGAGGCTGGAGTCAGAGCATCAAGAGCCAACATGCTCAGACGTGTCCAGGAAATGGGCTACAAGTATCACATTCTTAGTGTCAAGCCACTCCTGAACCAGAGACAACGTCAGAAGAGTCTTACCTGGGCTAAGGAGAAAAAGAACTGGACTGTTGTTCAGTGGTCTAAAGTCCTCTTTTCAGATTAAAGTAATTTTTTGCATTTCATTTGGAAATCAAGGTCCCAGAGTCTGGAGGAAGAGTGGAGAGGCACAGAGTCCAAGTTGCTTGCAGTTTCACCTTCAGTAATTTCACCTTGCAGTAATTTGCGCAAAAGGAGCCCTGACCAAGTATTGAATGCATAAATTAACAGACTTTTCAGAAGGTCGACATTTCTGTATTATGAATTCTTTATTCTACTATTTTGAGATACTAGATTTGTTATGTGTCATGAATCTAGAATATATGAAAGTTCCACTTTTTGAACGAAATTTCAGAAAAAAATGAACTTTTTCACGATATTCTAATTTGTTGAGATGCACCTGTATAGGTTCATAGGCTTAGTTCTGGTAGGGCACGGCTATTAGTCTGTGTAGTGTTAACCTGCACCGCGAAAATCAAGTTGCAGAACTCAACCATATTGTCGGTCTATATATCTAAATGTATCACTCGCCACAGTAGGCAGGAGAAGAGGGAGCAGGCGGGTCAAGCTGCTGTTCAGTAGGGAATTTAGTGGGAACTAGTAGCGAGGGAGCTAAACAAACAAATCATATGGTGGAGGTGATTCAGCTAGTTTTGTTCAGTTAAAATATTCATTGTTCATTTTTGAATCTGCCCATCACTATCTTAGTTGCCCATCACTATTTCTAGAGTCGATGGTTGAACCCTAGTTTGGGTTCTGAATACTACAAAATAAAATTAATAAATCCACAATTCTTCACTGGCGTTTATTTTTAAAAATGTACTTGCCTACCGTAGAGTAACGGCGGCTCGTAATAAAAAAAATAGGGAGACCAACCACCCAAATAATAATTTAAAAAATTAAATACGAGAACTTCCATTTTTTAACATTAAGTTAAACAAACAGCTAATGCTATGTGTCATTATCTGTTATGTGCATGTCACCATAAATTACCTGTAAATGCATTTTGGATTGGATTAGTTACATATAATTTACCAGCACAGGAAGTCACCTCTTTTTTTTTGATCGATAGAACTACTGCTGCTTAAAGGGGAATTTCACCCTAACTCATATCATGTTTATAATCATTAATAATGTTTACAACATAAAGTTTGTGTCATGAATAAAAAATATCTATATATACGTCTATAAGGATCACATTTCAATTTTAAAGATCAGACTATGATAGATCCCTGTTCTTTAAATAAAACAGGGGGCCCACTCACACCTGATTGGCATCCCATTGATTGAAAACACCTGACTCTAATTTCACCTTCAAATGAACTGCTTATCCTAGAGGTTCACATACTTTTGCCACTCACCGATATGTAATAATTTTTCTCTATAAATAAATGACCAAGTATAATATTTTTGTCTCAGTTGTTTAATTGGGTTCTCTTTATCTACTTTTAGGACTTGTGTGAAAATCTGATGACGTTTTAGATCATATTTATGCAGAAATATAGAAAATCATAAAGGGGTCAGAAACTTTGAGCACCACTGTAGCTCAACAATGAGGCTCTTTTCTTTGGCCTTTTTTTCCCCTACAGGTTCAACCTGAAATTGAAGAGAATAACATGCCATGACAAACAAAAATGGAGGGAGGAAACTGAGACAAAATCCAGACTTCTTAGACACACCTCCACACTGAGTAAGTGATGGTGGATTATGCAAGATGTCTAGACTAGACATGTCTTTTGGAGGTCTCTGTGGAGTTGGTGAGATAAATTAGTCCCTTGTCCTTCTCCTCCCATCTGCGCAAATTCATCTTTACAGGTCCTGACATGTGGACAGGATTTTCAATTTACATGTTCCTTGGTGTAAATTGAACTGGTTGCTAGAACCGTGATTCATTATGAGCATCATGGTGTGTAATTTAAAGTAATCTCTTAATTCTTCCAGACAGCCAACACATACTGGACACACTTAATAATATCAGTTAATAATATCAAAAGATATTATAATAAATGCAGTTGTTAGTCCCAGGGCTACACCTGTTGCATCACAGCAATTAATTCAGAAATATGCAAGTCATTCCGAATATTAGCATCTGCTAGGAAAGTAATAATAATAATTAAAAATAACTTTAATTCCATAAGGCAACTCCTTTGAATGAATATTTCTTGTTTAATCCAAATAGTTTAGTAAATCGATTTGGCAGATGGCAGCTGTCAGCAGAGAGTGGTTGCTGAAAAACATGATTCATCCTCAGTGTATATTAAACACGGTGTAATGTACAGATTAAAATGTCTCAAAGTTATAATTTACATTCCAGTAATGGCTAGGAACATTTTTCCAACTAGTATCTAATTAGCTTAAAAATATTCTCCATCTTCTGCTCGTGCACAGAATCAACACTTTTGTATTTTCTGGACTGTATCCCTGAAACAAGTTTCCAAGTAAAATGTAATTTACAACAATTTAAGGTTATATCCCTCTTCTGGACATGGGGAATGAATTTTTTTTTTAAATAGCGTCAAGAGAAAACTGGCCTAATGGAGCAGGAATTACCAGAATACATAGAAGCAGAAATAATTCCAGTTAATTTCAAATGTAATTTGCCATGTATCATGCTTAATTAAAGTTAGGAACAGACACTATTATGTATCTTAATTTGCTGAAAGTCAGTTTTTCTCGTATTATACTGAATTATTCTGGAAACTGAAATTCGCTTTGGAAATAATATAAAGATATACACTGGCATTAACACAGCTAGAATTAAGAGGTTGAGGAAGGAAAAACCTAGAATTCTACGGTTTGTAAATTAATGCCACATAGACTTATTTTCATCCCATTTATTCAGTTGTAAAACTATAGGAAAGGAAAATGTATCTGGCACCAAAGCCATTCTGTCCCTTCTGATAAGGGCAATAAAAAAAACTATATTTTACTATATAAAATATTCACAAAATTTGCAGCATAGCAGAAGTGATGTTCAGGATGCTTTGCGTTTCAACTTAAGTTCCTAAAAAAAACATTCTGCTGCTCATGTAAAAGCCATTTATATTTTCAATAACCGTTTACACTCAGCAGTGTCAACAGTGTTCCTAAATTGAAACATTCAAAACATAAGAAAAACTCTATAGGGCCATTAAATATTTACCCCTTTTTTATTTATTTAAAAGTTTAAAAAATAATTCTTCCAGATTCCTAACACATTTCCACACAAATGTGGATCTGGGAATATAATTCAGCAGATCTGATGCAACAGGGGGCTTCCGCGGACAAATAGTTAATTTACTTTAGTCAAAAGTGTCTAGGGTTTACAGAGAATGGGGCGAAAAACAAAAAAACATCTTGTCTGTCTTTGTCACGGATTGGCTATTGCAACAGGTGACCACACTAGATTCCAATACGATCGGGTCAAAACAAGAAAAAGTGGCTCAAGTGGGAATGCGATCGCCAACTCTTGATAACTGAGGGCTCTACATAATATAAAGTGCTGCAAGAAGGAATAAAAAAAAGTGCTCTTCTTCTCTATCTCTAATTTCTTAATAGACAAAGCTGTTTTCATGCTCTACATTCTGAAGAATGAATGGTTTTGAGATTAGAGACCAATATCTCCTAACAACTTGTTTGGGCTGATTCTGTAAGAGCTCCTCTTCTAAACATCTGAGCGTGCTTGTCAGAAGGCCAGAAGGCATTCCAATATCAATTTTTTCAGCACAGTAATCAGACACCTCTGATAAATAGAGTGATATAAACTTTCAGTACACGTTCGGAGTAATGCATCCCGTTAGTCACACCAGCTCTGCAAGACCTGTGAGGTTGCACCTGCTGTAATGGTGATGCAGAGAACTGACAAAGTCATGAAACACAACTTGCTCTCACCACAGCGCCCGAAAACATATCCACAGTGCTGCTTGCCAATCAAGGCAGACAAATTGTTTTAGAAAATAGAAAGCAAGCCCATTACAAAACTATTTAAATTACACTTCTGTTAAAAAAACAAACAAACCATGAAGGCCTTTTGCAGTGTTTTCTATGACAACTGTAAGCAAGCTTGAACAAACAGCATAAAACTGTCTATTGTTTATAGGCCAAATGTATTAGTCTGAAGTGAAGCACAAACACCAGAGCAGCCAGATTTAATAAATTCAATTATAGCAATAGATTAAAAGCCAAAACAAATGTATTTAAATGTGTTTCCTGTTTTTGGTAATGCGTTTCCTTTTTTTAAGACACTTCCATATGTAAAATATTTCCTTCCTTTTATCAACTAAAGTAAAATACCCTCTCAGTATTTGTTCAAAAAATATTTCTGCTTCGTTTCTGTCTTTCCTGGTCTCCAATTGCGTCAAGCATAGTGAATACCACCACCAAGAAGTGTCAATGAATGTATAATCCTGTTGGTCTGGTTTGATACGTATTGAGTAGTCCTGCTTCATCCTTAAAGCGAGATATATTAATATTTAAAAAACAAAACTCAAAAAAGTCAAGCGAACCAGGATTTATTATTTAAAACACTTTGCTCTGAGAAGACAGCCCACCATAAATGACTTCAGGAGACCACTGAAACTTCAGTTAGATCAAAAGGTACAGATACCTTAAGATTAAGGAAAGAGATATACTTGAAGGATTCATGCAATAACTTCGCTCGAGAAAAATAGAAGAAGCATACACACAACCGAGTGACATCCTTAAAATACAGTCCATCATACCTATTTTCAGTGCTCAGAGATCTTCACCAGACAAAACCAAAGTCGTTTCATAACAGATGGAAACAGATGAAAGGAATTGCTTGCATGTTGTATTCTCTAGCTATGCTGGTCTCCCAATTCAGGCAAATTATCTCTCAGAGAAAAAAAAAGTGGATATTTTTGAAAGGGTGGTAAGTTTTCCTTTTGGGAAGGGCTTGGTGGAGATAGTGTCTTACAAAAGTTCAAGGCAACGAGGGAAATTGCCCTCGGTTTCAGGTGTGAGTGATAATCGATTTATGTGCAAGGTCTGAAAATGGTTTGGGTGGTGGATAACAGTGATGCAGGTTACTAGTATTTTAGGGAGAGAGAGAAAAAAACCACTGTAACACTGCTCAAAAATAAACAAAAAAAATATTCCTCCATACGTTGCCCTCTTGTGTTGCATGACGTTCCCAAGCTGCTATTATTATATCAGAAGCGATTGTTATGATTAGGCTCCTCCAATCTCACATCAGCCCCTGTAATAAAACTGATCCATCTCTCTCACTGGAAGGAAGATACTATCATAAAATTGACCAAGGTCCCCTTTTGAATTAAGTGTCCCCGAAACGTGTGTAAATACACTGCACTTACAAAGGTATATACAGTGTAACTACTGTGTAGGTACATATTGTTATACTGTGAATACTGCTGTTTACTGTAAATAAACTGGTTTGTGACTTGTGTACATGCACATGTCTAAGAAGATATGTGTTACAAGAAACGGAACCACAACATCTTCAACACAACAAAAACACACTGAAAGTATTATGTGAAATCTTGTTCACTCTTCTTAACTTACTTGACATACGTTTTTTATTATTCAAGAACTGCCCACTTAGAGTCATTATTTTCAGCTGATTCCCCAAGGAGATCATCACTTGTATGAAAGTACTACATAAAAGCTTGTTGTCAAATAAAAACAGTATCAATCACACATGTGTGATTGCTAAGTATTCAAAATGGTCATGAATACTCCACGAGCGTGAAGAAAGCATCCCGGTGATCTAGGCGCAACAACGTGAAACAAACTCTGGGATAATTCAGTGTTAGCATCGTCAGGCTGTGAATATCACCATGCTACTATAAGCAATGTGTGAAATATGTAAGGGAATATAAATAAAAAATTATGCTGATGATGTCTGGTTATCACAAGATATTTACTTAGGGATAGGCCCACTTCTTACAATCCACAATATGTATATGAACAGCATAGATAAGAAGTAGATCATTTAAAGTTTAATTTCTAGGTTTTTCTAAACCAGTATGCAGACGTCAGATAAAACACATTCTGTCATTTTAATGATCTTGGGAAAGGATATTTATGTCTTCTGTAAATTATTATAATTATAATTTAGATAAAATTATTTTCCAGAGCAAATTACAGTTCCACTCAGAAGTTTCACTTGTGGCGAATTTGCGCACTGCTAAATACACAAGCATGGGTTATATTCTGAGCATTCTTATGTATGGTATGAGATCAGCCATTAAACCGCAGATATGAAATGTTAACTTTCTGTGTGTCAGTATTGACTGCCCAACTTCTTGTGTACGTAACCTTCTTTTTTGCTCGGAGTTGATAATTAGGTAATGTACTGGTATTTCTTGAATTTAAACATCTTTGTGTAACAGTTTATATTAGTTATGAATACATTAGGAAGACTTTGCATATAGCGTGTGCGTGTAATGAATGTGTGTGTGTACACATCGGGGGACAAAAGTGATTTAAATACAATTATAGATCTTAAGTTTTATAAAAACACTTAGTGGAGATGTACATTTATAAATCTGAATTATATTTGATCAATAATGAAGAAGCACGTTAATATGGTTAAAGGCTGCTCAGTAACTCGCTGTCAGGGCTGCGTGCAGGGCTCAAAAGCAGATGGCAGAGGCAGAACAATAGGTAGCAAAAACAGTTTACTGAACAGATCTGAACTGGCAGAGGTACAAAGGGGGCAGGCAATCGGAAATCCAAAAACTAAGCAGGGTATCGTCAGGAGCTAAACCGGCGAGGATAAAGAATGTGGGAACGAATTAGCAAAGTTTGTTAGATTAGACAGGTGTGATGCTGGAGTAGCAGGCTCAAACTTTCATTTAATTCTGCAGTGCTGGCTTATAAGAGCACTGACTGCAGTGCTTTCTTTGTCAAAGGTAAAAAAGGGAAGATTTCTCACTTGCTTGTGAGACCTCTAGCTCTTAAGCATATATTGCACAACAGAATTAAAATGACAAAAAACTCCTAATCTGATGTAACAGCAATATCTTGGAGAGTTAGAAAATTTGAGTGTCATAAGGAATATTTTTTTCTTTTGGTTTGTAACCAAAAGACAATTTAGATGCCCTATTATCATCTGCTTTGCGAAACCATTACTGAGCAATTTACAATGATGCAGGTGAACACCAGCAGGTATAAACAAAGAGTTTGGACAATAAACAGCTGCCTCACTGGGACCCAAATTCACAATGGCTACAATTTTCTTCTGCCTGGACCCATGCCCAAAATTGATTCCATTAGAGCTGCATGGTAACAGTCATGCGGGGTGGGATGAACCCGAGACATGGTGACTGACTTCAACTTCTCACTCTATACCGACACCTGCGCCTCTCTCCGAGGCAAAAAGACAGCATGAAGAATGAAAAGCAATTTCTTGATGCTGCAAAATTTGATAGGATTGAATGTCTCCATTACTTGCAACAAGCGGTGTTGTGGGCAATATATTTATCACATCGCAACTGTTGCGAGGTATAGAGTTTACGGGTGTTGTTGGGATGATAAGCTTGGTGAACAGAGCTCTGATAAGGGCAAATTGAAACGCATATGACTGGATTGGTTTTCTCATGCCATTCTTTCAATATTGTTTTTGGGGTGCCCGGTGTCACACCAGCACAGCTGACAATATTAGAGACTGATAGACATAGGTATATTTGTATGACACATGAATGGTTAATATCTGTGATTGTAAAAATAAATAGTAAGCAGTTTCAGGTTATAAACTACTACCCTATCTATGAGTATATTGTTATAACACAAATAGCTTCAAAAGACTGAAATAATCAAATAATAATAAAGTGAAAACTTTATAATCACATTGAAGCATTCGATCTTTCTTGTGCGCGGCTATGAATGTCAAGAAATGAAGCAGAAATGGTCCCGGTCTGCACTGCTCTCATCCTGTATTTCAGAGTCGGCATTGAGTGGAAATTAAACAGCTTGATGTTCCTTTCGAAAGCATTTAAAAGTCTGTCTGTGTGTACACCATTGCAGAATCGGCGTTGTAATGTGTTATCTTCGGTGCTCTAAGCAATAGTAGTACAACATGCAACAATAGCTGAACAAAATTAGGCGGGGGACAGGGCATGACCGACTGGTTAGTTAGAGTGTTGCCTTAGCAACATAATTTCAGAACTCAATTCTACTGCCACTAGAAATTCTTTCCAAGAGGCCCACAACGGATTAGTTCAGTGTTTTGTTGAAGAGGCCACAGAAACTAATGAATTGGAGTTTAGCATCTTAATCCAGGGAAGAATAGCGGGGACAAATGCAGGGGGAAAACACTGGCCTCCATGTAAAATATGAAGTTTCACAGCTGGAAATGCCTCAGGGTTATCAGGGAACAACAGAAAACATGTTGCCTCACAGATACGGGACTATGGAATTCCTCTGACTGCTGGTGTTGAAAAGCAAACCTAACCCTGGCATCCAAAAGGGGGAGGGAGACTAGCAACGGCCTGCGATGCCAAGCTGGTGCGGGTGAGACACAATGCACTCAGTCCCCACCAGCCGCTAGTAAATCCATCATTATGCTGTCTTTGGGCTTTGTGATTATCATGTCCTTGTTTGATAATAAAGCCTGGCTGCTCATTGAAAACCAAAGCATTGTCTACGCAACACAGGGAATCCAGTTAACTGATGGATTAAAAACAAGTGCAGAAAATGTCCTTCACAAATTGAGTCATCAAGGAGGCATCTTTAAATATACATGGTTCCCTAATTTCATTGTTTTGAATAATAATTGAGCTATTTGCAAATTAATTGTACTTGTATTTGTTTGTGACCCTAACATAAAATTTAAAGCATGTAAAAATTTACAGAAACAAGTTGTCCCCATTACATGCAATGCTCTAACGCTTTGCTGAATAAAATGCATCAATATAAAAAAAAAAGGGGCGACAGATTGCAGGCTTAGATTTAATATGGAAGAGTCACTGGTTTAACTGGTGCAATGTTGTTCATTTTGATAATGATCATGATAATGATTCCTCCTACAGAGTAAGGGGGAGTTGAGAAGAATGCTACTAGAATTAGACACCTGATGTTAACCCGAGATTCACCGTAACATGGTATGATATTACGTGCTGTTATAGCCAAATGTCACAGAAACCATGCTGCAAGTTTCAGACCTGCTCATTATTTATTTTGTTACAGGCTAGATTAACTGTTGTTCTTGTCCAGAACAGTTTACATGGCATTTAAAGTCAATTTCTAACGAGTACAACTACAGTTCCTTGCCAGGGATTCGAACCTGCAAACCATTAATCATTTAAAAATTCAATCACTAGTTATAGTGATAGTAGATAGTATTGTGTGAGGAAACAAAGCTAATTTTTTATCATACAAAGTTAAGATCCTACTGCAGTTTTTCCCTCCAAACAAATATTCTGTTCAGAGGAAGACATAGAAAGTCAAGTGACTTTGCAAACATAATTGGCTGTTGTTTATTTGTAAATTGCCCAGAGCTATGATTTCAAGAATAAAAGAGACTATGTATACCACATACAGTGTGTAATGATTATGGGCCTATAATCGGAATGAATCACTCAGCACAACGGCAGTTTTATTAAAATAATTTTAATAAGATGTAATTCACTCTGCATTATTATGTATTGTAGCACCGACCTTCTCCCAAGTGCCATGTTGACAAGCTGTGGGCTTAAATAGTATTGCAGTTTATTAAAATTGTTTAAAACCACTGGGAGAAATGATTGCCACAATTAAACTGATCGTTTCATCACAAGTAGGTGTTTCAGGTGAAATACTGACATTGACTGTAATTTGCTGCAACACAAAAAACTAAACCAAAAAATATATCATAAAACTGTGAAACAAAACCGTACTGTCAGTTTTTTGTGTTTTTACCACAATATGTCAGCAATTTGAAGATAATAGTATTTATTGTTCAAAGCATCAAAGCATTTATTTAAACACGTACATTAAACACGTAAAAAAATGTAGCTAATTTTTAATATTTTTGTTAACAGCCTAGGTTCGTCAACAAGGTTTTTTTCTGAGTTAGTAGTAGGTGGGCCAGAATATAATTAGAATATAATATTAACACAATAAATAGGCCTACATTACAAACTGAACCACATTTTTAACACATCTGATTAGTACATAATAAATTCAGTGACAATAACATAATAATTTCTATCTGATTAATAAAACCACCAATGTCTCTATTCAATTATAATTTTTTTTGTCTATTTTTCTGTGCGTTGATTGGTGGGGAATGTAGGCTTACGCTACTTTTTTAAAATGTCAACATTCGTTCCAAACAACTAGCTTGATAGCAAGAGAAAGTGTCACTCAAAACATATCAAAAGAAAGTTGGATAATGAATGTTTTAGGGAAGAATGGAGAGAAATGTGTCTTTCTCCAATGCCAAGCTAGTGTCTTATTTTCAATGAAAATGTCGCTGTTTGCAAATAATATAATCTCAGATGGCATTGTGAATCTAAGCATGGTACTTTCAAAGTGGCCTTTCCGCCCCAGACACCCAACGCAGAAAATTTGAAGCGTTAACTGCAAGCTACACACATGGCAGCAGAATCCTCCTTTGTGGCCTGACCCAACAACAGAAAGTGCCTCCCTAAAAGCGTCCTGGGTTCTAACCAAACACAACATGCCCTTCACAGACGCGGAGGTATTTAAAAAGTGAATGGTGACAGTTTTGGAGGAATTGGCTACCAACAAGTCTCCTGCATTCCCACTCATAATTGATTAAGTTAAAATGTTACTTTTTCATTATTTAGGTAGGGTCACTCCGTTCTTGGGACATTGCATTTGGGACATTTTTTTAAATATATATTTATAATTAATTTGGGGGGGCTTTGGGGGGCCAAATAAAATTGCTGGCTGGCCAGATTTGGCCCGCGGGCAGCCAGTTGGGGAACCCTGGCCTAGAAGTTACATAACTGATTACGTTGCCAGAGTACTGCAGTTTAGTTCTTGTGGGGAGTAAGAGTAGGAGTGTGAATCTTTGGTTTAACAGTGATATGATAAATATCACAATAAATGGGTGGCTATTTGTTACAAGGGTAATACTTATCCATTAAGAACAAATACAATATATTGCTGTTCACGGCACTAACTTATTTTTATTTAGCTAAAGGCTCCACTGCTGTATGTGCCTCTTGTCAGAAGAATATAACTGCGCATATCCCAGTCATAGTGATGTAATGCCAGGTAAATTTCAGATTACCCAATTACCCATCTACTGAGCAGGATTTCTGGCCTATCCC
Organism: Hiodon alosoides; assembly: GCA_025775065.1. Classification (NCBI taxonomy): domain Eukaryota; kingdom Metazoa; phylum Chordata; class Actinopteri; order Hiodontiformes; family Hiodontidae; genus Hiodon; species Hiodon alosoides. The sequence goes on along the minus strand of JAOYSI010000153.1, from coordinate 5,245 downwards.
TATCTTTTCAGCCTTGGTTGGGCTTGACATGTAACAAGAAAAAAAAAAAAACTTCAGACTCAATTTAGATATGACTCCCGGTGATTTGGAACTCAACCAGAAATAATAATTATTTGTTTAAAGTTTAACAAGTTCAAAATATTTTAAATTAAATATCTCAATAGATGAAATTGCCTTAATTAAGCCCCTACATCCACTTTGATACCACATTCTGTAGAACTGTTAATTGGATTTAAAAAATATATAATTAGGGTGAAAGAGGAACAAGGGTATAAATGTTACCTGGGATGGTAATTTTTCCCTCAGAATAGCGTATTCTTCAACAAGCCACTAATAGTCTCATTGAAATACTAACATGAATATGAAAAAATTATGTAATATAAAAAAGATTTAATGCACGTAAACCTGACCATTTTCCTATGCATCATACCCCAATTCCGTCTGTGCCATAGGCAGCGTAACCTTATTCCCTCAGCGCAGAATAACCGGATTCCCGCCACGCCAAAACATAACCTTCAAGCGCCGTTTGTGGCAGACTTTTGTCCAAAATGCCACCTCAGACATATGACTGCCTGAACTCAGGCAAGCGCCTTTGCCTACCGAGCCACTTCATTGACACTGAGCGGGTTTTAACTTTTTTGATCGGAATAAGTTAATAGAATAAAAATACATTTTTTACTGCTTATTATAACCAATGTCACAAAGTATTTTTAAATTTTTTTTTTAATAAATCCATTTCTATAAAGATGTTCAGTAATTATCTATTCTTTTAGATGAATCACTGGGTCAAGTGAGCTTTTAAGGTGAATTAATGTTTTATTGATTAAAAAATGTATCATTAAGAACATTTGACAGATTACTTTCTAGTTATTTGGCACTCTTAATTCATGTATATATGTATATATTCCGAAATATATTTCAATCATGAATAATCATTTTCATTCATTTTGATTGTATCTGGTGGTTAACTGGGTTGATTGGAGTTAGAAAAATCCTTAGTTCAGTAGGGCAGAATTCAGTCAAACTACTGAACCCTGTTTCTGAACTTTTCTGTCCAATTAGTTTTCTGGTTAAAAAAAAAAAAAATCTCTCTTTTTAAAAAAAAATGAATTGGAAAAGGAACACTTTTGTAATTGTGAATCAAAGTTAAGTATGAATTCTTTGGAGTAATAGAATTGGTTGTGATTGGCACCTCTGGCTTATTATTTCACTGTAAAGAGGCTCCACATGTCACCTCTCACCTTTAACTGTGGCCGTGTCCCCATTTGGCTAATTAAGCCAATGAGCAGCTTATTCAGCAGCAGTGAACTATTGTGTAATTTCAATGGCCAGTCCTTTTAAAATAAATCATTTCTAAAGTGAGATACTACATTTCCTGAATTTCATGGGATTAATGTGTAGCAGATGAACAATGAACAACAGCCTAAAGATGCCATATGCTGACAGTTGAATGAATTAATTAATGAAAAGGCACACTTCACTGTCGCTTCACTGGCAGCAGTAGCAATTTTAATACAACAAAGCCTTTTTCCTCCTAAGACTAAACATTATGTTTATAGTATATTTTGTTAGATGGCTCAGTGGTTAGTGTTGGTCCTGGTTTTGACCAAATACTTGTGAGTAAGGCGGACTGTTAAATTACCCTAGTGAGTGTGTGGCTGTGGCTGGATCTGTCTTTCTCCTGCCATGGAATGGACTAGCTTCCTATCCTGCGTGTACCCTGCCTTATGCCCTTTGTCAGCTGGAATAGGCTCCATAAATTGTCTAAGCCAGAGGTGTCCAACCTTTTGCCTTGAGGGCCAGATCAAGGCAATCAGGACACGAACGACGGGCCGCAAGTATAAACACAACATAGTATATCACACCATGTACACACATGCCCCCCCGACACACTGCAGTGAGTTCTAACTGCAAGTTTTGAGGTGTTTCATCGATATTAACTGTGAAGGGGCAAGTGCAAATCTGAATGTCCTTGTCAATCACTGAAAAGTCTTCAAAGTGTTTGAACTCTGCAATTAAAGCAGATATAATCTACACATATTTCCCATTGATCCAGATATACTTTCATTGGGAAGACTATCAATGATAGGTTTTAGTGAGTTCACAATCGAGTGCATTCGTGAAATGATGCCCCTTGAAGGCTAGTGTTCAGTTTAGTTAGTTGCCCCGTGATGTCAATTAAAATGCCAAGGTCTGCTAACCATGCAGGATCGGTGAGTTCGTTTCGTAGTGTCGTTTTACATTAAATTATTTCATTACTGCCACCGCTTCTTGGCAAATTATGATTAACATACTAAACTGGAAAAAAAAGTGAGCACAGGTTTTCCCAATAACTGGTGCGTGTGGGAAGGGGGGACAGAGGAAGTAGAAAGTTTTAAGGGGAAATACTTTTTTTGTCTTTGTTTTGTTTTTGTTTATTTTTTTGTCTGTTAATTCATATTACACCTTCTATTAATATGTCACTTGGTATCACCCAATGATTATTTTTAGGATAGTGCTGTTTTTAATTCTAACAAGTTATTGATGAAGAAGGCTTGCGGGCCGTGTTTGGCCCCCGGGCTGTAGTTTGGACAGCCCTGGTCTAAGTGTTAACAGAAAACAAATGAATGAATTGGTATGTGGTTGCTATGCAGGTGCTCTTATCCAGAGTAACTGACATAACTAACAATTGTGTGTATTACTACTTTTCAGTGCCTCCTGACAATTTGCATCGCAAAAATGTTTTTTCTTATGATAACTTCTAGAAATTTCTAGAAGCTTTATATGAATCTCCTAACAATAAAAAAATCAAAACTGATTTATTTTTTGTTGAATTTTGTTATTATAAATAATGGTGTGTGGGTGTGAATGGAGATTATATACTAAATTCTTTATATATATATATATAAGAATTTAGTATATCAGCACGTTATTTTTTCTCAAACGCCTTAAACTAAACTACCTTTACACGTGGTGTTGCTAGTGCATATTTTAGACGTTTATGTTAGCATTTTACACACATGCAAATTTATATCAAAAATCGATATTTAATCGAATATTTAAACTCCCCCATTATTATTATAATTATTATTAATAATTCGTATTTATTTGTATCAATTACAGACAAGATACATTAAAGCTAAGTCTGTAAAATATGCCGCTAGAAAGATCCAATAATTAAAAAATAACAAATCAAAGCTCTCTTATATAAGCATAAATATGATTTTACTTACTAAAATTAGGTGAAAAATAAACAAATATTATCATATATAGCACATAAACTACAAATCAAAACTTAAATTCTTAATGTGTTCAAAAGTACATACCTTGCAGTAAACATTCCACTTCTTAGAATGTTCTGGAAGCGTTCGACAAGTGGGAGGGGAAAAAACTGGGGTACACTGTAAAAATGAGGTGTCAACAGTACTTTAAAAAATGAAGGCAACAGTTGCATGGATCTTTTTGAGTTATTTGTACTAATTTCAACGTAAATGTACTTCTTTAATACCAATTGAATGTACTTTGTTAACTTAGTAATGACAACTAACATACGCATATCAATCCAACTTGGCTCATTTTCTTTGCAGAACTTAATGTCAACTTTCTATTAGTTAACAAATGTCTTCATTGTAATTAGGACACTTGTCTACCTCTTTAGGTTAATTAAGTAATTATAAAACATTTTTGTGCAAACTCAAAAAGATCAATGCAAACTGTTGCCTTAATTTTCTTGGGTTTAAATTATGCACAATGTGTTGTCACATCTCAAATAAAAGCACAAAGTACATGTATGGGGTCTGAATTTGTTTTATTTATTTGCAACCTATTTGCAAATTGCAAAGTTGTAAACTCACATTTTGGAAGGAAATTAGAAAATGTTTTCTCACATCACTTGTGTCTCTTTGAAAAACACTTCAAACATGCTCACAAGAAATGCCTTCTTTTTTTTTTTTTGCAAATTCAAAGCATATATGAATCCCAGAAGACAGCAGCATGGTACATTGACACATTACCCATATTGCACAGTACTTCCGCTCCCTCAATAATGACACCTACGTCTTCAGGGTCATCATTGTCTGATTCGCCCTCCTTTTGAATCTAAAAGACTTTGATGACATGCTGGCCGATGTCCTGCTTAGGATCAACTGGATCCACATCCTGTGAAATCCTGCAGACAGAAAGGAAAGCTAATTTAGCAATTTAATTCTGTAGATCACACATATGGCAAGGATGTGCAAACATTTCCAAAAACAAATCATGCTTACCAAATAGTCTTTGATGAGGCCCTCCTCTCCAAACTACTCAATCAAGCACCAGATGACTGTGTTGCGTCTTCTGTCAATGGTGCTTATACCCTGTAAAGTAGTAAGAGCAGGTTCTAGGAAATCACCACGTAGATGTACATTTTAGCATAAATCTCATATTACATGCTTAAAACAGAGCACAGGTCCATGTTTCGAAAAGTCAAAGGAGACCTCCCTATGTCTTTTCCCTGCACAGAACTAATTCAACAATGAGATGGACTGATATAGCAGTCAACTCATATTACCAGATCTGTTTTAATCAAGGAAAGGACAATAGAAAGGCTTTGTCTTTATAGGCTATGCCAATGCAGACTGTGTGTTGTATACTTGGTCTAGCCCATGCCAGGTGGATTTCAACTTGTTCCCTGCAGCACCTCCCTTTGTCCTGAAGGTCGACAGAAGCCTGGGTGTGTTGAGACTTCCCATTTGGACTATAATCGCAGGGTAGTGATTCTCAGAAACTTTTCTTGGACCTGTGTCACCAAAACCAAATGAATAAATAACCATATATTTTTCTGATGTTGAAAGTCTGATTACTTAGCACATTGCTAACTCACAAGGCACCACATCTTCAACAAGGTAATGAATGACATCAGGAGGATAGCTGTAATGCTGTAATGTAGCAGTTGTAGTAATGTAACGGAATGTAACGTTACACCAAAAAAATAGAACCGGAGTTATATACAGACATTATAGTATTTACCTGTTTTGGCGAACACTGCTTATGCAGTTCCCACAACCGTTGCATTAAGCATATGCATTTGTCTCGATAACATTATCATAGCATAATTCATCTGAGCAGAGCCTTAATATAACGTTAATATAGTGTAGTATGGTTAGCAAGCTAGCTACACCTCATGCCCGCTAATGTTAGCTACTAGCTGACGACATCAACAATAGCACACACTTCAACTGATCAGAATGGTCTCTGTCCAATGTTCAACCTTCATTTTAAAGGCAAG